>CAJNIZ010016269.1:22125-51881 GCA_905231905.1 Symbiodinium pilosum
GTTTAGACTATGGCTCATTTCATGTTCAGGAGTAGTTGCCTACAATAAGAGGTGAAACTGAGATGTCTCCATCGATCCCTGTGACGGCGCGTAGCTCAAACTACCCTCACCCCTAAACCCTATATACCCTGAACCCCAGACCCCATGTACCTACATACCCATATAGTAACTTAACTAAAGTTCCTGAACAGCAACCCAGTTGAGGCTGGATGATGGTGATGGCTTGCTCACAGTGCAGGACAGGCTTGTCTTCACCGGCTGCTGCATGTGAGCCATAGTCTAAATTCCTTAAATGGGGTTAGATAGGGATTACAAAGGATTTAGGGTTTGGGTTGTAAACTCCTCAAGGGGGGTTTTAAAATGCTATAAGGGGGATTACATAGGGGAGTATTATGGGGCTTTTTGAGGGGATGCCGCATACAGAATCCCGCAAGGAAACCCAACACGGCCTGCATGCAAGGAAACCCAACACGGCCTGCATTACTTACTGGGGGTTAGTACGGAATAAGGGGAATAGGTAGGTACATATATACATATATATATATACACACGCACATATTTACTTGTTGCGTACTTATATACACTTATATGTATACTTGACTTTATGTTTGTACATACATTATATATGTATATGTATATATTACAGATATATATATATTCTTTATGTGTTTAGCGTTTAGGGTCCAGCAGGGAATATGGGACTATATTATACAGGGGTTATGTAAGGATTATATTCCTTTATTCTCTACTAACCACCACTAGTATTAGGACTCTCCTTATCATCCCCCCATGCCCATTTGGTAGTCAGGGTGCTTAGGCTTTGAGTTAAGCTATGCGACCGTGTGAGAGCAATTCTCCGTGTTTAAGAGTCTGAGGTATAGGGTCGACCGAAAGAAGTTCTGGCAAGTAGGTTGACAGAGGTCTTCTCAGGGAGCATTATTTAATCTTGGCCAGCGAAAGCTTCAAGCCTAAAAATCGTTAACCCCCAAATCAATAACAGCGAGCATGCTCATGATTCTGGGGAGTTGAAGGCGCTCACTGCGGGTATTTGGGAGATGCGGGTGGTGAAGCCCGAAGCCCCTGCAACCCTAAGCCCTACACCCTAAACCCTAAGCCTTAAACCCTGCACCCTAAACCCTAAACCCTGCACCCTAAACCCTAAACCGCAAGCTCTACAACGCAAACCCTAAGCCCTAAAAACCCTGCAAGTTCCAGGTAGGCCCTAAGCAGGACTCAGAGATGGATTCCAGTGCCTGGTAGCCTCCTCTGAAAAAATTACAGGTTGCTATTAGAAAACAAGGGATTTTAGTATATGAGCTGTAGTCTAAACTCCTTAAAAGGGGATATATAGGGGATTATATAGGGGACTATTGTAGTGGTTATTGAGGGGGATACTAGGAGTTTAGACTATAGCTCATATATATACATATATATCTTTATCTATCTATCTATATGTATGTATGCATGTATATATATATATATGAAAATCGGGTTTAGGGTTTCGGGTTAGAAGGGAAAAGGGAAGATATTATACAGAGATTAGACAGGGATCATATTCCCTTGTTCCCTACTAACCACCGTTAAGAAAAGATGGGGTAGATCTTCCTTGCACATCCCGGGAATATCATGTCCATGTACACACGTGCATATGTATATATATATATGTATATGTGTATATACATACATGCACACATATATATACATGCACATGTATACATACCCTAAATGCTGTAGAATGCGTATGTGTGATCGCACAAAGGATTTCGCTGTAAACCCTAAAGCCCTGTACCCTAAAACCTTAAAACCTAAACCCGATAAGCCTATAACCCCAAACCATGGCGCTTTCGAGTTTGGTTTCAAGTGGTTGCTGGTTCTTTGGCAAATCATAGGCTGAAGCAGGATCAGGAATCCACTAGCGCTGCTTTCATACCAACAGGTTTAGTGTTTTGGGTTTAGGGTTTAAGGGATAGGTTTCAGTGGCTAAGGGTTTACGGTGCCGCAATCACTGCCATCCGAGTGTGGTGCTAACAATGACACAATCCATGACTGCGAGACCTCTTTGCGAAGGAGTTCTGCGAAGGCGTGCCGAAAGTGAAAGGAACTGCCAAATCCCTTGACATTGTGCCTTGGCGGGCATGAGATGGAGGTTGTGCAGTCCCAGAATATACGTAGCCATTTCGTAAAAAAGGGAGGCTTCCGGACAGTGTAGATACAGTTTAGTGGGTTTAGCGTTTATATCGTAGGGCTTAATTAACTTACCCCATGGTAACATGGAACCCAGCACGCGAGATGGATCAAAAGTACAGGCATCCTTGGTAAGGTGCCTGTTCGGGGTCCACATGTTTTTTGGGGTAGTTCTTATTCTGGGACTTGCGGGGTCTTAGGGTTTACGCGAGCCTTCGTAATTCAAGCACAATACGGGTATATAGTAAATAGGGTCTCCTCATGATAGCAACTTAAGACAAGCTCCTTAATTAACAATGACCCAGAATATTCATGTGTCTTTTTTGGCTGAAAGCCTGGCTCCCACAACCTCCTGCAGAAATGAAATGCTCAACCCCAACCCTAAGCCCGTGCGTTCCCCAATATGACCGTAAACAATTTTTGACAACGTTCCATTTAGTCTTTGTATGCTGCAATACAAATTGTTGGGAGACTATCTGATGATAGAAGCTGCCTCGGCTCTTGGGTGACTGAATAGCAATTAGCGCAGTGTGAAGCGCCCAATAAGAAAGAATCCATAGTCAATAAGGTCCCCCCCAAGTCTTGCGGAACTTCCAAACAGCTTCCACGACTCTAAGACCCCATATCACTAGTGAGCGGAAGTATCCTGGTGCAGCAGCTGGAGCTCCAGTAGTACTAGCCAGTAGCCGGCGCGTCCTATTTCTTGCATTTTGGCACAATCACAGGGATTTCTAATTACGTTCTGGGATGTGGATTTTTCAGTTGCCCTGGGGTTCACTAATATGAGGCAACACTAGGCTTCTACCTTATGTGGGGTCGCCGGAAGCTTATGATACAGAGCAGTTTTGGGGCACGCCGAATCCACAATAATAAGCATCCCTAAAGGTCCAAAGGACCCAAATAATAGGGTTTTAGGGACCAAATTCTTTAAGATGAACGGTATTTGGGCCTTGAAACCCTATTATTGGGGTCCTTGGAGCCTTCGGGGATAACAGTAAGAGGAAGGGTTGAAGAAGAGTTAACAGTTCCATTTGTGAGTTGCAAAAAAGAGGAAAAGTACTTTGTGTCTCCGAGCGGGGGAGAGACAGAGAGAGAGAGAGAGATAGAGAGATGTGTTTTTTAGGTGCTTGTTTCACTGTTTCTCAGCGTTTAAGACCCAGCCAAGATACCACAAACACTTGTGCCATCTTCCGTAGAAGCCTCAATAGGTTTCATATTCCTTGTATCCTCATATAAACCGCTAGATGCTATTGGTGACTGTTTCAGCATCTTCCAGCCCCTATACCTATACATGATGCACAGCTGCCGGCACAGAGGTCCGCTTGATGCACGAGACGGATGACATCCGAAAAGAATGCAAAGCCATTCGACATGCCATCGAACGCCAACTACACTTGTGAGCGCAGTGTAGTCGCACCTCTAAAACCTACTTGACTACAACCGCAACCCGTAACCCATTTCGCTAGTCCCAACTAAAGATGTGTCAGATTAGTGTCAAGAGTCAAGTAGGCATTTGTTTTTGGACCTTCTCGGGCTAGCTTTCCCGCTGCATCCTTCAGACGAAGTAGCAGCGAGCACGAGATTTCTTGGGCACTTGCATTTGCTGGCCTTCGTCGGAAGAGGCTCCGATCCACACTTGCCGCTACACTTGTGCCCGCAGTTGCTTTGAGTTTAGGATGTAGGGCTTTCTAGCAGGGAGCAACTACACTACCAATGTTTCATGCTATGGGCGTGCCTTAGTGCGCCAACGATGCATCAACCTGATGTGACAAGTTCTCCTTATGATCCCATGAGATCTAAGGAAGTTTCAGGTGATTCGTTTCCCCCATATGAGCCTTACATAGCCCTTACATAGTCCTAGTACCCCCCCATATAAGCCTTGTATAATCCTTTTGTAACGGTACCCACCTGGTAACTACGCACCTGAAATTGCTCTCATGAGAAGTCTTAAGAGGGACCCTTCTAATCCCGAACCCTAAACCTTAAACCCTAAACCCTAAACCCCCTAGAAAAGCCCCATGATCCCCATGTGAATTCTTGAAAGGGACCCTTCTATATGCGTTATAGTCTCAAGTCCTTAACGGGGATTATATAGAAAATTATATAGGGGACTACTATAGGGGTTATTAAGGGGGTACTAGGAGTTTAGACTATAACCCCTATGATTACCTATGTAATCTCAGTTTCCATTTCATTTTCCATTATCTTTTCCATTTGATTCTCCATTGTTAAGGGGGTGCAGGGAGTTCAGACTGAAGCTGACATGCCACTCAACCCTCCAAAGCCCTGAGCCATAGGGTCCGCCCCCCTAAACTGCCTTTTACGGTTCAGACACCGAGGGTTCAAGGGTTCAGTTTTTTTTGTTTTTTTTTTTACTTTAGGGGTCGGTTTAGGGTTTATAGGGTTTAGCCTTTCGGGGTTTGAGGGTTTAGGGGTTTAGGGGTTTGGGATTTTGGGTTCTGGGTTTACCCCTAAACCCTAAACCCTTGGGGTTTAGGGCAGCAACACCGATGTCACCCTACGGAACTTTTGGATTCGAGGGATGGTGGCCGTTTCTTTCAATCACCCCTCTAGGATCCAGAACGGTGTTACCCTTGTATCATAATCCCGCTTACATTGGGGTTACATTGGGATAATGGAAAAGAAAATGGAAACTACTATTTAGGGTTTAGGGTTTGGGGTTTGGGCTTTATAGTCCCCTCTTAAGTTGATAGAATATGGGGTATATGGGGATCTTATTCTTATTCTATCTACTTGAGGGGGACCCTTTACTAATCTTTCTGTAGTTCCAATAAGCGCCCAGCTTTCGAAAAACAAAAATATATCTCGTCATGGCACCATTGTAGATCGGCAAGCAGAATCCCTTATCAGGGTCAGGAGGATGCGCCTGACCTCTTGTTAGCAAGGAATGCAGGAACAGACACACAGTACTCGCTACAATCGAACCCTCGCTAAAATGCAGTAGTTCCTATTTTCTTCCATGCCTTCTCTCCGTGTGGTGTCTGTGGCAGGGGCTTACCATGCTTGTAGTTAGTCCAACCCTAAATCTTTATCAATATTACTGTCCTCAGTTACCTCAAATGGACCTCAAGATGATATTGGTAATTATTTAGGGTTCTGCAGCAAGGGTCTACATCAGGAACCCAGAAACATATAGGAATGATAGGAGGAGGAACTATTGGGTCGTGACTAGGGATCATTTTGGGACAATGTTGAAAAATGCATAGTTTGGCGGGAAGGGAGTTGACAGTTGGCCCTTCATGGCATATCCTAAACCCTCAAGCCTAAGTAAACACAAATTCTATAGGGCAAAAGCAAAATGAACAATTCCCACAAAACCCGCCCAAGACCCGCTCAAAATTCGGTCAAAACTCCCGACCTGAATCAAGCGTGTAAAACCTTAACCGCGGCTCAATGTCTTGGGTTCAGCTTCATTCTGTGCGCCCACTGGCATGGAACCGATTCTTTGCGGTTCGGTGGCAGCAGCCCGGTAGCATGAAAGTCAAGCCGTTTAAGGTTTAGGGTTCAGGATTTAGAGTTTAGGGTTTATCATGGAGGGATATGAAGGTTGTTGGAGCATCCTTCAACTGGTGTGTAGGTAATATGGTCATTACGGTTTCGTGCTTAGGGATTAGGATACTAACCCTACATCCTAAACCCTAAATCCTAAATCCTAGAGAAGGCTCTTGACAGGCAAAACTTCGGGGACCCCAGGAATGCTTTGGGATGATGAGTTGATTATGCTTATGGTCTAGGGTTTAGAGTATTGGGGGTGATTCCTGCAAGAACGAACTGTCCAGGAATTATGTTGGGCAACACCAATAGGTCTCAAATGTTGGGGGCTTCTGGATGACGCGGAATGAAGCGCGAGTACCTCACTTACGGACTGTTAGTAGGGAATGGAGCCATGCAAGTTCTCGCAGTATAGTAGCCTTTGCATTTTCCAGCACCTAACGGCTGTGAGGTGAACTCTCCGCTTGCGTACGCTTCTGCCGCTTACACAGGAATGATACGATAGTTTCCCAGAACAGGGGGCCCCAATATAGACCCTAATATACTATGATCCTTATTATGGGGACCCCCAAAAAGGTACCCCTAGTTTTGGGAAACCCCCATACGATCTCTATTCCTAATCAAGGTCATCTCTCGATTTCCACTGCATTTCCTTTCTCTTTCTACAGATTGTTTTTGTATGTCCCAGTTTTTGCAGTGAGTTACCAGACCACCCGAAACCTTAAACCCCAAGCCGCGTGGCCTGTGTCTGAGGAGACATACGATGCAGTGCGAATGCCAACCAGACGACATGCGGATATCCGAGGACCGGAGCAAGCTGTCACACGCGGCTTGCTGTTGCTTAAGGCTTGAGGGGAGTGAGGAGTGAAGATAGGGTTTAGGGTTTAAGGGTTTAGGTGGTTGGGGTTAAGGGTTTGGGGTTTAGGTGTAGCACTTTGGGGCACTATATATATACATATATATATATAGTGGGATTATTGCAGGGGTCACTCCCACTTGTGCACCAGTAGCAAGGTGTAGATTTGTTGCTTGCGAGCTCAGTTCCCGATGTTTCGCTGTCGTTGGTTTAGGGTTTAGAGCTGGTTGTCCAAACTACTGACAGCCAAACCCTCTAAACCCCAAACCCTAAGCTACACCCTAAACCCTATACCCTAAACCCAAATGGCTGAGCTGAGCTTCCAAGGGTCAGGGTGAGTTTTGGCATGATGAGGATCCGCAGCAAACTAGTGCCTTGCGTTGAGGGTTTAGGGCTAAAGCAGCAGAGCGCCAACTACAAGATACGCCTCGCGCTGTTACACTTTGCTAATCCTCGTGAGGTTCCTTTATCACCCTAAACCCTAAACCCTAAAACCCTAAAACCCTAAACCCTAAACCCTAAACCCTAAAACCCTAAAACCCTAAACCCTAAACCCCAACCCAAGACCTTACTTAGTTCCTGAAGCCCCCAAAAGCCCACTGCAGGAGGTCGACTGCAGCAGCCTGAAAGAGATGATGCGGGAGCATCACGCCGGGGCCTCACGTTGGGTGCTCTCGAAATAGTTTAATATCAGTATCTAGCAGTACATATGTATATATACCCATATGCATACACATTGTGTGCACAGTATGTATAGACTATCACAATAGAGTAATTTGCGCATATATGTGTCTTTGTTCAAGCGGAGGGTTAGGGTTCAGAGTTTAGGATTCAAGGTCTAAGAGTTGCGGGTTATGGGTTTGGTGGTGTATAGTTAATGTATGTACCACCAATATGCGAGTGCTTCTAACTCCCTAAGCCCGAAAGTGTGCCTGCATAGCAGAGGTGGTGCTGCTGAACATGCTTGACAAGCAGCAGGCGGAGAATCCCAAAAGGGGACAATCTGGGCCTCCAGTCCTGTAGTGGGGTCCCAAGTAAAGGGACGTGTAATAAGTATGATTAACATGCATTTCCCTGTTTTACGGATTTCCAAACTTAACGCTCCCCCTCACATCCTCCCAAGCATCCTAAGGCTAAGATTTTTGCAGGCCTCATGTAAACCTTAAATCCTCTCTATCTGTCCCTATATATATATATATACGTACATATATACACCCTAAACCCTAAACCCTAAACCCCCAAACCCAAGTGACAATGACCTGCGCAAGTACCCGCGCAAGGGGATCCTTACAGCATGTAGGAACATGGCACCGAACAAGTCCCAATTAGTGTGATCGCCATAGTCGAAACTACTTAAAGGGGGGATATATAGGGGATTATATAGGGGACTATTATAGGGGCTATTAAGGGGGATACTAGGAGTTTAGACTACAGCTCATATGAGCCATAGCCTGAGCTCCTGAAGGGGGGTTATATTGGGTTTTGGGTGTAGGGTTGAGGGTCTAAAGTCCTCGAAGGGTCAGGGGTGGTGTTATATCGGAGATTACATAGGAGAGTGTAATAGGTGTTCCTAAAAAGGATTTAGACTATGGCTCATATATCCCTAGAGTGGTCACCTAAACCCTACACCCTAAAGTCAATAGTCAACTATTTTCAGACACATGCATGCTGCTCAGCTATAAACCCTATATAAAGGGTTTGTTCAGAAGACCTCGCCGCTCAGTGAGATCCCCTCGACCTTCATCCATCCATCTTAGATGCAAAGACTTATAAATGCCTAGTGTGGCAGGTCCTATTTCCTTGTCCATGTCTTACTGGGCACTCGTGATGTCATGGTTTCTCTAACCCACACTCTTGAATTCCTTGCTAACCACCCTCGACCCTAAAACCGACGGCACAAGTAATATGTTGCCTTCAATTGTCTCTTCCATTCCCTATAAGCCTTGAGTCATTCATTGCTAGTTTAGCCCTATATCCGTATAACTCTATAAAACCTTGCGACCCTAGATCGTAGCTTCCATTTTCTTTTCCATTATCCCTATACCTCCAAGTTGTAAATTCTTGTTTGCGTTTCCTTGTCCACCCCTTCCTAACCACCAGTAATAAAGTCAAGTTCCGAGACCCTAAACGCTGCGTGTGTATATATATATATACACATATATACACCCTTCTATGTCCATATTCATCCATTTATATGTTCAAATATTTCATATGTCCCCAAATATCCCTATATCCCTATGCACCCTGCCTGCATACCCCATGAAGCCCTTTCAAGGCCCATAACGTGGACCTTTGATTCATAAACCCCTCCCCTTAAGTAAGGCATTGCAATAAGGACCATAAAATTAGGCCTACACCCTAACCCCTAAACTCCACCCCTGTACAAACCATTTAAGGGACCCTAGGAAGTTCTTAGCTAAGGTATATCCCCAAGTATCCGAGCAATTCCCTCTGCGACTGCTAACCCCTGAGCCCTAGACCCTGAACCCTAAACCTTAAACCCTGAACCCTAAACCCTGAACCCTAAACCCTGAACCGCAAAGCCTGAACCCTAAGCCCTGAACACCAAACCCTAAACCCTAAACCCTCAACCCCGTGTTCTCGGCAGGCCGCGCTGGATGATCTGTCGCGCTGGGCCCAGGAAGGTGCCTCACTCGCGCTTGAAGCGGCGGCTCAAAGCATGGGACCGTTATCGTTTAGGGTTTTAGGGTGTTAGGGTTTTAGGGTTTTAAGGTTTTAGGCTTGTAGGGTTTAGGGGTTTTAAGGTTTTAGGGTTTAGGGTTTTAGGGTTGTAGGGTTTTAAGGTTTTAGGGTAGGCTAGCATTCGGGCTCTGTGGGTTGCAGGGAGTTTCTAGGGATATACAGGGATAATGGAAAAGAAAATGGAAACTATAGGGGCCATAGGGATCATCTAGGGGTTATATAGGGAATATTAAGGGATATATTGGGGTTATATTGGGCTACAGGAATAGAAAATGGAAGCTACTCTTTAGGGCCTTGAGTTTAAGTTTTTAGGGTTTGAGGTTCACGTTGGGCACGCTTGAGCCTTAGGGTTCGTGTCTGGTAGGGCCAAGCAGCCACAGAACCTCCAAACCCTAAAGCCTTAACCAGGGTCCAAGGAGAGGCCTGGAGTTCCCTAAACCCTAAACCCTTAATCCTAAACCCTAAACCCTAGACCCTAAACCCTGAACCCTAAATCCTAAACCCTAAACCTTACTGGATAGAACTAGTGTGGAAACAATACCTCCCAGACCTTTACTCTTCTTCGGACCACTCTGCCCTAGGACCCCACCACAGGTATGCACTGATGGCCTCACAGTTGATAGATCTAGGGTTATAGTTATATAGGGGTTATATATGGGTTATACACCGGCTATTTAGGGATAATGGAAAAGAAAATGGAAACTATACTCTTTAGGGGCTGATCTTGGGATGACGCCAAAGCGCGCTGACTCGCGCGCATGGCCCTAGCAAAAAGTCTTAAACTCTAAACCCTGAACCCCGCCACTGATGCGGCTCAACGATTCTTTCTACGGAAATTTCAGGTGGGTAACTTCCCCCATTTTAGCCTCGCATACGCCTTTTGTAACGGTACCCTCCTGGTAACTACCCACCTGAAAGAAAACTCCCTTAGTTCTTTGCCCAGTCCACCAGCCATTCGGCTTTGGGATTGGCGGCCGACCGACAGGATCATCTGAAGGGGAGGGGCTGTGGATGCTGGGGTAGTAGTCATGCTGTTGGTGACTTGTTGGTGCACAAAATCCCGGAACCTTAAACCGTTTGTTTACCGTACTACCACAGGTCCCAGGGTTTAGGAAGATAGGGTCAGGGAGGATTATGCTCATCAAGCCTCAACGCGCCTTAGAGATATATTGGGATTATAGGGATCTTCAGACTCGTGGCTGTCCCTCTTGGGGAATACTTTGGGATACTTCAAAGAAGTACACAGGAAGGGTTTATGGGAGAATTATACGAAATGCGTTCCACATTAAGTGCTGAAGTACGCTTTCTGGAATCCTTTCAGCGCCCCTCCACCCAATGAAACACTCATAGGAACTAGGAAGTACAGAAACTGCCCACAAACCTTACACCCCAAACCCTCAAGCTCCAAACCCTGAAAGTCCCCGGACGCGAAACTGCAAAGTCTCCAAACTCTACACCGCCCCAAAACCCCAAGAGCTCATCCTCACGGAGAGCATCAAGGGTCCTGAGATACGGGCAGAATGGGATCAGGGCCTAGGGTTCAGGGTTTAGGGTTGGGGGCTACCATTTAGGGTTTAGGGTTTCGGGTGTGAGATTTAGGGTTTGGGGGGTTTAGGATCTTTCAGGTTCGGAACCTTTAATGCTACTTAAGGGTTTAGGGTTTAGGGTTTAGGGTTTAGGGTTTAGATCATGCGTCTAGGTTTGGGGTAACTGTAGCTATGAGACATAGCTTGGTTGTGGGTACACTCCCTGAGTAGATTGCAAGTACCCTAGACCTACTTACAGGGACGCTAGCAACATGGAGGGGTCCTAAACACTAAGTCCCAAACCCTTGACCGCGTCTTCGTCGGGCTGTTTTTCCGGAACCGTTTTGAGGAACTGCCAGTTTTCGCGGTGTGTTGGCACTCTGAACTCTACACCCCTGATCCCCAAGCCCCAAATCCTAAACCCTAAACCCGAAATCCTAAACCCTAAACCCCAAATCCTAAACCCTAAACCCTGAAAAAATCTGTGGGGCTGAAATTTAAGCCTAACTCAAGTTGCAGGGTCAGGGGTACTTAGCCATAATTTGGAGTTGAAGGTTTAGGTCGTTGTTCGACATACATGTCCCCAAAACGGCCTTGAGACAGGTTCCCTTTTCGGTCAGGACCGCCCTTCAAGGAAGTGTATTCCCAATGGTCCCCTATTTATAAGGACTTCCAGAATAGTTCTAAACCCTAAGCCCAGGCCCTCAACCTGATATAGCCCCACACGCATACACACACTCACACATCCCTATGTGTCCCTTTGTAGCCCTTCCAACGCTTTTCAAGGGACTCTTAGATTAGGGTTCATAACACCCTGCCCAAAGAGTATGCCCCCAGATTTAGACGCCCATTAGACCGAATTAAGCCATAGAAAGTCTTTATTTGCTCGTTAGACCCTGGGACGTAGGTACGTTGGGGGGAAGGACTGGTATAACCTGTAACTTAGAATAGATTCCTTTGTACATACATCTACTATATGTCCCAAGGTTACTGCAACCCCAATGTACGACTTTCGAACGACCTTTAGAACAACCACCCCATATGCGAGGAGCCGGCCTGTCGTTTTCTCCGTCATCAGCGCAGGCGGGATGTTGTCCTGAAATGTGGCCCTAAACCCTAAACCTTAAGCCCTAAATCCTTAACCCTAAACCCTAATCCCGTAAAGGTGCATAGTCACTTGGCCACCAAAAATGACAGCAGCCCTTAGGGGTTGTGGGTAAATACAGGAAAAGGATAGTTTTTGGGTTGTCTATATTAGAATCCCTATTCATGGCAATTACCACGAAAAAAATTGTATATATATATATATACAGATTTGTACATCCCCTTAAGTAGATAGAATATGGCTAAATTATACTAAAATCCCCATATACCCCATATTCTATCTACTTAAGGGGGACTATATAGGTATTCTATCGTAATAGAGAAACGTTACAAAAGATTTTGGTATGGGCAACTTTCGAGAATCGTGGACGGACGATACTTGTTTAGGGTTCAGGGTATTCAAGTTCAAGGGTGTAAAGCTTTACTATAGAGCGAGACGTGACAAACTGGGGGAAAATACCTTGATATGGGAAATTAGCCACATCATAGTGACTGCTGCTTGTGTTCTTTTTTCTGAAGACGTTTTCTGGTTTCATGAAGACTGCTTGCCAAAGCGCTTCTCGTTGTTACCATTTCTGTCGTTCCCGCTTGTTCGCCGCCTTCGGAGATAAGCGTTGATGCCAAGGCGCTTCATAGAAAGAGCCTCCGAAAGTAAATATGGAGCCTCCAAAGGAGCCACAAGTCCTCGTCCAAGTGTTGAAATGTGATTTCATGCTGGTTTGGCGGAGGTTAAAAATTTATGACCCAACCATCAAGGAACACAGTGCTGTGGTGCTTCTTGGAGTTGGCTTCGGAAGGTGAGGCGAGTAGAAGTCGTCTACTCAAGTAGCCAGACTAGGTGCCCCAGTAGTACCCTTTTGCCCTTTCTATTTTGGGGTCTCCTTATTTATTATATAAAGCTGAACCTGATGATTCATGGGTTACTGGGAACTTAGCAGAAATTCCTTGTAAATGTTAGTTTCCATACACAGGGAGCACCCAATACAGACCCCAATACACTAAAATCCTTATTATGGAACCTCACCCATTTCTGGGTAACCCTCCAAAGGTCAGGTATCAAATCTAGGACAACTGTGGAATCATTACGGCTTAAGGTTGAAGGACCAGAGTTTATGCACTGGGGGTCAGGGTTCAGGGCCCAGGGCCTAGGTTTCAGGATACTGTGTGCGAATCCTAACCCTGTGAAGCAAGTAGAGTAGATTTTTCTGGGGACAACAGAGCCCCCAACAGAAAGCCATGTCATGTCTTTCTTTTGGCTGTAGTACGCTAAGGGTCCAAGTACTCAATAATCAGATACTTACCCAAAACCTGTACTATAACTACTATTACCCCAAACCCAAGTACCTTATTTATTGGGTACATGGACCCTTAGGGGTAGTTTACAAGAAGGATGTATTCCTGCTTCTTCTCTGCGGCCAAAAGCACTTCCCCGTTGAAAGCAGATGGTGCACCAGGGCCTCAGGGAAGGTACAGTCAGGAGTGTGTAGGGTTTTAGGGTTTAGGGTTTAGGGGTTTAGGGGTTAGGGTTTGGGGTTTAGGGTTTAGGGTTTAGGGGTTTAGGGCTTAGGGTTTAGGGTGTCTGTTTCCAGGTTGAAAATTTGTGTCAGCTTCCGATAGAGGGGCGCCCAGTAAGGAATGCAGAATGAGGACCTTTGGTTCTTCTGCGAAAATCGAAGAAACAATGTCGACATATCTTATGTGCATTAGTATCCCAACGTGGAACCAGTTGCTTCAGTCACCATCATTCCTGCAACTTGGACAAGCATGATTTCTTTTGTAGTAAAAGTCCCTAAGATGTTAAAAATTTTTGCGTCGTCATATCCTCAATAAGGGTTTTTACCCGTGATTTGTGATTGGTATGAGGTGGAGAGAGGCCGCAACTGTTTCTACCAGCCAGTCCTGCCATGATCCCTGCCATTGTGGCTATGGCTAAGGTTCGGGGCTTAGGGGTTTAGGGTTTAGGGTTTGGGGTTTAGGGTAACTCGTAGTGCTGTGAACTCGAGGGATCCTTTCCATGCTTGAAGGACAATCCTGCGAAGGAAGGCGGCAAAACAGTCAACGAGGACCTGAGCTGATGTCAATGGAAAGTAAGTAGTAGGGTTTTGGGTTTAAGTCTTAGGGCCTATTTGTGTAAAACAGGGTTTCGTATTCTAGCTATCTAAGAGTATTCAAAGAAATGGTACGTATTCGTCATTGCACCCAACCCTAAACCATACGCACCAAAACCCCCAATGAATCCCAAAGCCCTCAACCCTAGACCCTACACCCCCAAACCCTCTCATTATAGTTCCCAACGCTCTCAACCCTAGTAGCTTCCGTTTCCTTTTCCATTATCCTTGTAATTATAAAGCCCCTAGATAATCCCTATAGATAATCCCTATATAATCCCCAAAGAACCATGGAACCTCAAAAGGCTGTACCGCAAGCAAAAACAACCATCCTTGAAAGTGGGGCCTGTGGGAGATTTGGGGTTTCCGGTTTTGGGGTTTAGGGTGTAGGATTTGGGGTTTAGGGTTTAGGATTTGGGGCTTAGGGTTTAGGATTTGGGGTATGGTTAAGGATTTGGGATTTAGGCTTTAGGATTTGGGGTTTAGGATTCAGGGTGTAGGTCTTAGAGCGTAGGGTTTTGTGGTTTGGGGTTCGGGATGTAGGGTTTAGGGTTTATGATTTAGTGTTTGGGGTTCATGATTTAGGGTGTAGGTGTTAGCGTTTAGTGTTAAGGGTTTTGCGGTTTCGATCTTAAGGGTGTAAAGTGGATGGAGGAGACAACTAAGCAGTTTTTGTTTCATTTTAAGTGGTGCTAGATGTCCTCCAGCCACCCTGAATCTTAAACCCTAAGCACAGTTCCCAATGCTGGTGATCCTGCGTTAATGCGGTTTTATTTGAGGTAGGAACCGAGCATAATGCAGAAACCATTTGGGTTTGCATCTTTGTGTGAGGGACAAGCGGGGTGTCTCTGTAACTGAGGACTAGGACCTTTAACTAAGTTCCATAACATGCTCCACTATGGTAAGTACAAAAAAGTTTCTTGTAATGGCAATGCTAAACTCTAAGCCCTAAACTCTCAACCCTAAGTTCTAAGTACCGTGAAGTACCCTAAACCCTAAACCCGAAATCCCTAAACCCCTAAAACCTGAAACCCCAAACCCTAACCCCCTTGAACCTTCAAGTAGTCTACCCGGTGCTGGTGTGATTGGGGACTCTTTAGGGGTGCCATAAGGATCCATGCCTTTCGGACCTAGGGTCTGGGGTTTGGGGTTCAGGGCTTAGGGTCTGGGAATAACAGAAAACGGCATGAACAAGAGAAAGGAAGATTAAATGGAAAGTGGCTGTATGCAGCGTGTCTTTAGGGATAACTACCAGCCTCATTGTTCCAGATCCTTGAGGGCTTAAGGTTCAGGATTCCTTGTGCAAATTGTGGTGCTTGCCACGAACAATTAGACCGCAAGTTATATTGATATTCGTGATTGATTCGGCTTGTGTAGTGCACCCTCCCTATCTTAAACATCTGTCCACCCTGTCCAACATATTCAGGAGATGTTTCACATTAAGCCCTAAACCCTAAATCCTAAATCCTAAGCCCAAAGGGTGTTGAAGTGTTGAATATGAAGGGAAGGTGATTGCAGAGGTTGAGATCCATGCCATCATGGGCATGTGTAGGCATGTAACTTCATGTCAGGATTCAAGACTTCCTCCATCCACTGTAAGCCCGAAACCCTAAACCCTAAACCTTCTAAACACTAAACACCCACCAGGGGGAAGCAGGTGTCAAAGTGGGTTCTGGATGCTTTTGCCCACAATGATAATGAGGCCTTGGACGGGAAGGGTCCCTAAGCCCTCAAAGGGAGGCCTGGAAATCCGATGCTGAAAGTTTAGGGTTTGGGGTTTAGGGTTTTTGGAAAAGGTGTTGCGGCAAGAATGGAAAGACCGTGGACAATGAATACCAAAATCTCCCTTGTTGCTGAAAACCTCAACCCCATATCTTAAGCCCCAGACCCAAAACCCTAGAACCTCAAAACTGAAAGCCTAAATCCTAAACTCTAGACCTTAAACCCTAAAACCCTAAACCCTAAACCCTAAACCCCAAACCCTAAAACCCTAAAACCCTAAAAACACTAAACCCTAACCCCGAAACCCTAAGCCCTAAACCCTAAACCCTAAACCCTAAAACCCTAAACCCTAAACCCTAAAACCTAAACCCTAAACCCTAAAACTTAAATTCTAAAAACCCCAGATTGGCCCAGGAGGTGACCAAAACCGCGCACATAGCGCTTGAACCAACCTCCCCTGCGTCTGCTGAAGCTTGGCCGGGGCACGAGACCTATTAAGGGTTTAGGGTTTTAGGGTTTAGGGTTAAGGGTTTTGGGTTTAGGGTTAAGGGTTTAGGGTTTTAGGGTTAAGAGTTTAGGGTTTTAGGGTTTAGAGTTTAGGGTTTAGGGTTTAGTCTTACCATTAGTATTACCATTATGACTATTACTTATGAGTTGTTATCATTCGTATTACGTACTATGATCCTTATTACTATTGGTAATATTTTATCATCATCATCATTAGTGTCATTATTACCTTTGTTATGACAGGTCTTACTATTAGTAAACATTATTTTCAGTTATAAATTCCAGTATTATCAGTGTTATTACTAGTATTATTGATCCCTAAACCCTAAACCTTAATGTTACTATTAGTATCGCCTAGAGTGTTGGGTCCCTTTGAAGAGGTTATAGGGATATGAGCCACAGTCTAAACTCCTTAAAGGGGGTTTTATAGGGGATTATACAGGGGACTACTATAGGGGTTATTAGGGGGACACTAGGAGTTTAGACTATAGCTCATATAGAGAGTTGTGGGGTCCCTTTGAAGAAGTTATATAGACATACAGGGTTTTGGGGTCCCTTTAGAGGGGCTACAGGGATATAGTAGTTTCCCAAAATAAGGGGACCCAATATAGACCCCAATATACTCCTTATTATGGGGACCCCCAAAAAGGTAGCCCTAATTTTGGGAAACCCCCATATAGAGGTTTTAGGGTTTAGGGTGTAGGACTTAGGGCATGAATCATTTTTTCTCGTAGGGCCACATGAACTTAGTGGTAAGTAGGTTCATATGTTCCTGTTGACCTCCTTAAGAGTGAATTGTATATAACCTTAAGGCATCCCTAAACCCCAAACCCTAAACCCTAAACCCTAAACAATACCATGTTTTTTCTTTTAGGTCTAGGGACGGCAATTTCTGGGATGAACCTAAAACCCAAACCTTGAGCCGCATGGAATTTGATTGGGCTTCTAGTGAAGGGGCCGGGGGTTGTGGGTGTACTTACTACCGTAAACCCTCAACCCTAAAATCCCCTAAACCCCAGATCCCTTAACCCCCTAAACCCTAAACCCCTAAACCCTAAATCCCTAAACCCTAATACGCTAAGCCCTTAAGTCCCCCTGACTCATGCGCTTCGTAGATGTGCCTGAGGAAGGACGGCCGAAAACACCGCGCATCAAGAATCAAATCCAGGCAGGGAGTTTAGGGCTTACGGTTTAGGGTTTAGGGTTTAGGGTTATATAGGGGTATAATATGGGGATTATAACGGGATAATGGAAAAGAAAATGGAAACTACTATTTAGGGTTTAGGGTTTAGGGCTTAGGGTTTAGGTGGCATGTAGCTGAATGATTCTGATGTTTGCTGCAAGCAGCACCAATTGTTCCTGGAGTTGTACGGTAACCCTAGATCCCAAACCCTAAATCCTAAATCCTAAGCCTTAAATCCTACACCTAAACCCTGAATCCTAATGGAGTTGTACCCAGGAGAGAGGGATTCCCTGCAACTACGAGCCCGGCGGCACGTGCTGGCGATGCTGCACGTGCTGTGGGATATAATGCCAACATATATGTGTACATACACATACGCATACATCCGTATATACATATGTACATAAGTACATGTATACATGTATACATGTATCTACATATATACACATGTATATAGATGTATAGATGTAGTTATACATATCAGAGATTACAGTACCCTAGGTCCTACTGTGACATCCTGACGTCCTTTGTGGTCTGGGGTTGTAGGGATGGGGAGGAGAGAGCTTCCACGTGGGCTTAGGGTTTAGGATTTAGGGTTAAGGGTTTTAGGGATTCGGGGTTTAGGGTTCAGGGATACAGGTTTAGGTTTCCCTAGGGATGCATTGATCCATGCTGCTGCATTCTTTGCGCAGGCACGTGTCGCCAACTTTTCGTCGTTTCTCGGCAATGTTCGGGGGAGTTTCCCAAAATTGCGAAGCATTCAGCAGCACATGGCAACACAACAACCTCATACTTTGAGAACGTGAAGGGTTGGTACTCATACCGACGCTCCAAGTCACTCTTATGCGGGCTGGTGCCCAGAAAGCCCAGTATAGCTTCAACTACCTGAAGCCCTAAACCCTGGGGGGATCCCTAAGCTCCATATTTTACACCGATTCTGAGTCGGGCTAATTTCCTTGGTTAAGGTGTCTTGGGCTCATTGAGTGCCTGGGCAAAGGATAGGGTTTAGGGGTTTAGGGTTTAGGGCTTTAGGGGATATGCCTGTCATCCGACCGCACCTGAAATGGTCATATATGCCAGATATTCGAAGGTTCTCTGCAATGATCATAAAAAGTTTTAGGGTTGTAGTCGCAGCTTAAGTGGATAGAGCAAGGATTTCCCAACAAACAATAGTAAGATCCCATACGTCATACATTACATCTTCCATGTACTTAAGCGGGACTATATTTGGAGGGTCGAGGGGACTTGGTCAGCAGGTTATAAGAACCCGTATAAGATATATATATATATATCCAGTATATACAGTGATCCTACTAACCCCGGTTATCAGCCTACTTATTAACTCTCAATACCCTAAATCCTAAACTCTAAACTCCAAGGAAGGTTTTAGGGCCTCCCAAGCCTGTAGATTTTTAGGGCCTCCCAAGCCCGTAGATTTTTGCAGCCCCTAGTGCACCCCCAAAAAACTGACGGCTCTGAAAATTGGGCCTATATAGAGTAGTGCAACAAGATATCCTCTATCCACGACATGGAAGAGATGACCTCATATGCCTTTTTGGGATTTTGTAGAATTCTTCAAAGTTTGGTTTATCGATAGCCTTCTGGGGTTTTAGTCCTATACCCTAAATCGAACACATTATTCAGGAGTAACAGGAGCCAGCCAAATCTCCAACCCTTCAGCCCTCCTTAACAAAAGGTCATAAAGGGATAATCGAGGTTTAATGCACATGGAAGAGGACATGCATATTGAGGTTTGATAGTGACATCGAGGGTTTGGGGTCAACTTGCTGGTTGTGAGTAGGGAATGACGGAACTGAAAAGAGCATGGGAACCCCAAACCCTAAATCATGGGGACCCTAAACCCTAAACCATATTGTTGGGATTGCTATAGGGATCCGTTCTTGCCTTCCCTACTAACTACCACTAAGTACAACCGAAAACCCCAGACCCCGTTCCCTACACCCCAAGCCCCGAACCCTAAACCCCAGACTGAGTGAGCCCGGGGCCATTGAGCAGGGCGAACGCGCCGAAGCCGGCACGCGTCCTAGCCAAAAGCCTTCCGGCTGGCGACGGCTGCGGGCTGTGCGGGGGACCCGGCAGGTCGCCGGCGAACAACCCTAGAATGAGGAACCCCTGGCACCTTCCTCCAACCATTCAGATGCCTCCCACCTGCAGGGCCCACACGTGCCTTTTCTTTCAATGAGGCTCTGTGCTTCAAGGCTTGACAGCCAAAACCTTACATCCGTTTGTCAGCCCAGGATTGGCACCTTTAAGGCCTCCGAGGCTTCACAGCCTTCAGAGCTTCTTGTAAAGGCTTTCCGAAGCCATCCAAGCCAAAGCAGGGCCCACACCTGCCTGGTCTAAACAAGCCCAAGTGTTTTCAGGGTTTGACAGCCGCGCCCAGCCCAAACCTCGCGCCCTGATCTAGACGTGTCCACTCGTTCAGGATTGGAGCCGTCCAGCCAAGGCTAGATCCAAAGAAGCTAGAGGCCTCGAGCCCAACCCAGATCCTTTCCTTGCACCCGTCTGGTCTGGACAGGTCCAGCTGGTTCGAAGCTTGCAGGCCTCCAAGCAAGAACCCTCGAGGCAGACCCGACCAAACCTGGCACCCGCCTGGTCCAGACAGGTGCAAAAAACAAATAAGAAGACAGGATCAGAGTTCGAGAGAACCCTAAGCCCGTGAAAGGTTGAGGCGAGGGTGGAGTGAGCTCCTGCAAGTCGCGGTGCGCTCCTGGGTGTTTCTAGCACCAGCGCACTCCCTTACTGAGACACCGTAAACCCCAAACCCTAAACCCTAAACCTTCATATCTGCCAAGGGGTCTCCATGGCGTTTCGGTCCGGGAGAAGCTGCGGAGCTTCGTATCTGATGGAACCCTCGACGCGGCCTTAGCTAGCTTTAGGGTTTGGGGCTTAGGGTTGAGGCATGTTGAGGCTTTAGGGTTTAGGGTTAGTAGGAATGCGGGAATATGGTATATGGGATCATCTTGGGATTATATTCCCAAGTTCCTGAGCAACTCGTAACTGAGTGAAAAGGCGGTAGGGGCCTGAATAGTTCCCAAGATTGTGGTCCTGCATTTTGGGGTATATATATGTACGCATAGGGTTTGGGGCGTAGGAATAAGGGAGAATCAGCTGGACAAGAAAATGAAACATTTTAATGGAGACTGGGTCCATACGCTGGGTTTATAGGGATAAGTACCAAAATTTCGGTCCTAGATTCCCCATCTTATGAGCAAAATTGGCCTTGAAGATACCGCTGGTAATTGTAAGCGCCATGGCACACCCGTCTCGGCTGTTGGGGTGTACACACTGTTGGGATTGAGGGGGGACGGGGGAGGGGTCAGGGGGGGGGGTTCGGGGGGTCAAGTTTGGGGAAGTTGGGGAGGTGTTGTGGAGGTTGGGGTGTTTGGGAAGGAGCCCCTCATTACCTAAGTGCTCATGAAGCATCGAAAATCCTAGAACTTCATTCTTGACGGCCAGGGTTTAAAGTAGAGGGGGTTTGCTAGTAGGTTCCAAATGCCCTGAGGCTGGACCAGCCCCGGTGAATTATTCAGGTCCCTGCTGCAGCACCCATCATGCCCATTACTTCTGAAATCAGCATATTCCAACAGTATTTAAGGAGTGGAAAAGAATCAGCATGGAAACTACTTTTTTATTTGAGATTTTAGAGGGACTAGTGTTTTTCAGTGCCTCATGCTGCAAGTTGCAGCGGGAACGCGTAACTGGCAAGCCGCATCACAACCATTCCCTCCCGATGCCGTCCAAGGCAGCCCAACCATGCAAGTAAGTTTTTTGGCAGTTGGGGTTCAGCACATGTTTGACTATTCCGTGCCAGAACTTGCGGCACCAACAAAAGTCTCTGGGTTTCTTGAGGGCTGCGTTCAGGTAGCAAGTCGGGTAAGGCATCATCTTTTTACTCCTTCAGTGTACGAAAGGTATAACCCGTATAGAATGCCCTCACCATAATCCCCCACTACCCCAAACCTTGAACCCTAGACCTATCCACATTCACTCGACCCGCTCTGCCTTAAGCACCAATAAGGCTTGGGGGGGGCCCAAGTTCACAAATCGATGCTGAGTAGATGAGTCACGCCGCGGTTTAGGGTTTAGGGTTAGGGTCCCTAGGGTAGCCAAGCAAAACTTAAACCCCCTCGGAAAGGGAGTTATACAGGAGTATACAGGAGAAGGGAAGTACATGGCAACTACTGCCTCATTTAGAGTTTTGGGTATTAGGGTTTAGGGCTAATAAAAACAGCCGCCAGCCCTCACTTATGTTTAAACGCGCCCGCCCATAAATAAGGTCTCTTATCGGGACCATTTTCAGTTATGTGTGGTTTATAGTAGGGAGCAGATTCATCACTCGCCCGCTGAGCCCACTATTTTCCGATTTAAACAGGTTTATTGACTCACATATACCGTACATGATACTAGGATCTTGCGAAGCCCAATACCCTTTGATTGAGGAAGGTTCCATGAATCACATTTTACGGGAACATCATTGAAGGTATATTATATACTGCTGAATCAAGGCATTTTAGGATGTCTGGATATTGCAGACCTTCCCGAATAGACGATCTTACCTTTGAGAGCAGAGGCCCTTTTTTCCGGGCAACGCATTGACTGTAAAGGGAGGGGGGGGTGTAATTTGTAACTTGTCACGTCCGTTTGCTGCCATTTGGGGCCGGATCATA
Source organism: Symbiodinium pilosum (assembly GCA_905231905.1). Taxonomy (NCBI): domain Eukaryota; class Dinophyceae; order Suessiales; family Symbiodiniaceae; genus Symbiodinium; species Symbiodinium pilosum. The sequence goes on from CAJNIZ010016269.1 coordinate 44,223, forward strand.
ACAACAGCGATTTCCGCCATACCGCTAGCACTCAACATCCTGCATGACACTGCAAGCCCCAAATCTTGGGAATGGATAGAGTCATTTGGTAGTTTCCCAAAATAGGAGAACGCCAATATATACCACCAAATACCATAATCCCTATTCATGGGCAAGAAGCCATGAATCTTGGAGATTTGCAGAGCTTGGGGTTTTACTGTAGTCTCCCTAGGAGCCCTTCTTTTTTCTAGTATACGTAAACCTTAAACCCTAAACCACGCACGGGAGATTACAGTTCAGAGCTTCGGACGTGCAGAACGCTTTCCCCGAGGTCTGTTCATGGTTGAGGACGTGCCAGAAGCAGGCTTAAGGTTTAGGATTTAGAATTCAGGGTTTAGGGTTTCCAAACAGCATGAAACCACCAAACCTAACCCCGCGCGAGCATACTTCCAAGCTGCAGATTTTCAATGTGAACAACACCACTACTACTAGTATCGCTGTCGACCCCTAAGCCCTAGATCTGAACTCCAGAGAGGGGAAATCATGAGTTACAACCAGGTAGCAGGTAGCATCCCATATAATCTTTTCAGTACGTGCTGTTATAGAGGCCATTAATGTTTCGTACCCACCCAGTTCTAAGACATTACATTAAACCCTGAACGCGAACCCCCAAAACCTGAACCCTAAACCCCAAACCCTAAACCGCAGATAGTAGTTTCCATTTTCTTTTCCATTATCGTTACATAATCCCAATATATACCCTAAACCCAAAAACCCAAGCCCCTTAAGTCTCCTGTCATTTTCCATGTTGTTTTCCACTTGGTTCTCCGTTTTTATTACCCGAATGGGTTCCAATATATTCCCCTAAACCCCAAACCCTTGAAGTGGCCTTAGGATTTGATAGCGGGCGTCATCATCCTTGTCAACACGGCGGTGCCTTCGGCAGCATGATACAAGTATGGGTAGTGTTTAGGGTATTGATGACATGCCATGATTTCGGGTTGAGGGCATTGGGTTCCGTACAATACAGAACACCAACGAGGCAAAGGAAGTTCTGATGGTTGTACTGAGACAGGGAGAACAAGAGCAACAGTGGTAACGGCTCATAGTAGCAGAGGCGTTCTTCGTGTTTCGGTTCACCCGTTTTGCGGTCAGTGATGATTCGAGCTCTAACTTGCCCGCTATACTTCTTTGGGCTATAATCTCCTTAGGGTCTAAGGAGACGGCAGCGGGGTGTTTCTCCAAACAAAAGGTGCCCAGCCGCTCCACATTGTACAGAAGCCCAACACCCCTAATCCTACGACCCCGCACATGCCTGTATAGTCCCCCCTAAGTAAATAGAATATGGGGTATATGGGATCTTGTTACAATATACTCAAAGCCATATTCTATCTACTTAAGGAGGACTGTATGCCTGCAATATGCATTCACTGTCGTATTCAGTACATATTGCATCCAATTTTTTTATGACATTGTATATCCTTTGCATGTATATATCTGTATATACGTGTACATCGTAAATACAGTATGTATGTACATATACCGTTATTTATGCTCGCGCATCCGTGAAAACTTCAAAACCCCAAACCTAAATTCCTAAAACAGCGAGCTCTTTTAGGAGAATGCTTGGAAACAGGGATCAAGGCCTTTAGGGTTTAGGATTCAGTGAGACAATATCATGGGCTCCACTTCCACCGCCGGTATACTAACCCCTCTCAGCTAGTTTAGGGTTTTGGGTTTCGGTTCCACCCGAACTAGTTTTGTTGGGGACGAGTAGGATTAATTCAGGGTAATGGTGGGGTGGTAGGGGAACCCATGACAATGCCACTCAAGCTTTGGGGTCCAATCAGAGGTTCAGCGCAAGTATAACCTAGTTCTAACTGGTACCTATACGAGCTGGTTTATGAGGCCCAGCTGGGTTGCAATTACTCTAAACCTCCAAGCATTTGGTTGTTGTTGAATATCACTTTAGGGCGCAGTGCTTTCAGATGCTTACACCACCCTAACCCACTTAGATATCTACATACGGTTTCCTTATTAGCATCCCAATCAGGAAACCCTCAACCGTTTAGGATTCAGGGTGGATAGACGTTTCTTTCGGGCGTGAGCCGAGAATCTCATCCGAGGGCATTCGTGTCACCTCCGCTTTCTCGCAGTAATAACGATAATACGATCAGTAATAGTAAGACACAAAGAATAGCAATGATCTTTATTTAAGATAGTAAAACACAAATACTTATGCTAGATACAACAGTAATAACAATAGTACGATTAATAAGACTTTAAAAACGTCAAGAACACTGATGCTAGGGTGGTTGAGCCGCCGGCTCCGGAGCCCCACCCTGTTCTTTTGGGGTCGTCTTATTTATTTCGGTGGCTGTGCCGGAGACCCCCTCTGAGGGTATAATTAGGTGATGCATGGTGATACACTTGTCTCACGCGAAAGTTTATCACTAGCACGTGCTGCTGATATTGCATGATCTTGCTGTCATTCTGAACCCTCACATTGCAGTCATGATTCCATAGCATAGGTTTTTTTTAACAAAAAGAGGCCTCCAGGAATCCAGGATGATTATGATGATGATGACCGGCGGGATTTACAAAGCAACGGATCAAATATCTGTCCACGACATGCCCCACTCCAACCCTGAGAGTGCTTGAATTGCCATGGGCAGTCATCAGTGGGTCTAAAACTCCTTCAAAGTGGGTCATGGTCATATGAGCTAGAGTCTAAACTCCTTAAAGGGGATTATATAGAGGACTATATAGGGGACCACTATAGGGGCTATTAAGGGGGCTACTAGGAGTTTAGACAGTAGGTCATATTTCTACTTAGTTATCACCCACCCCCGAACCCCAAAGCCTTAAATTCTGCAACTACCAAACCATACTATGCTTTATACACCCTACAAACTAAACGTTTGTTACCTTATAGGGCCACCTTTTTCCCTTAAGGGCACCCTGTTCTAGTCCTCTGCAATTGCAGACCCTGTCCTAAACCGTAAATCCTAAATCCTAAACCCTAAATTATAAGCCCTAAATTATAAGCCCTACATGTTAAACCCTAAATCCTAAACCCTAAATCCCAAACCTTGAACCCTAAAACCTTAAACCCTGAGGTCCTTGTCCTGGAACAGGAGATACGAGGCGACGCCGCAGCGAGGCACCGAAGCTGTGGGGTAGAATAGTTTACTGTATTTTGTGGGTTGTTCGGGGATTACTCTAGGGGTTATTCAGGGGGCTACTACGGCTACTAGGACTAGGAGTTTAGAGAAGGGCTCATGTGAGTATTGCTATGTATTATTTTTGGCCCCCAGTTTGGGAGGCTGGCATTCTGAGAAGCTAGGCTCAAAGTAAATGGATTTGCTGCCCCCTCCTCTAGGCCGACAGGCCCACCGGTCCTGACAACTGCCGGCAAAGGAGGTGTGGGGGTCCGGGACGCAGACCCCAAAAGGGCAAGGAGAACAGAATTTCGTGGCGTTCCCCAAATGGGTGCTACCGCTTCTATTGAAGAGGGCATGCCATGGATGTCGAGGGCCGCATATGGTCAAAGGTTTCGTAAAGTTGCGGCCCCTTAGGGGCCTCAAATTATACAGGGAGAGTAGAAGGGGATCATCTGGGTCCCTCCGGCATTGTAAAGGGGTTATCAACATTCTTCGCGCAGTCCTGAAGGGGAAATTATGCAATATGTTATAGTCGCTGCATCTTCCTAGGACTCTCCTTCTGAGAAAACCCCAGCTAACAAAGCATGGAGTAGTATGCGATAGCAGAATAGAGTCGTATAGGGTTAGTGTAATATAAAGTCGTATGGTAGTAGATTAAGAGGCCTTACAGAAATTCTTCGGAAGCTTGAGTGATTTTTTTGGAATCTCTGTTATGAGTTCCCCGTATATAGTGGCCCCCCTAAACCTTTAAACCCAAAATAAATCCTTAATGACCTCTCAACCTAAACCCTAAACCCTTAATGAATCCTTAATGACCCCTAAACCCTAAACCCTAAATCCTAAACCCGTGGCTGGGAAGAATGGGAGGTGACGAAGGCTATGAATCAAGGGACGCCATCTCGGAAACACCCGAAAATCACCGTGGAAGCCCAAGACACTGAAGGGAGACTAGCTGGTGCAGGGTCCTTTATGGCTGAACCCTCTCTGGCAGAGAGTCTCTACTACGTCATTAAGCCGGAATGGGTTCCAGAAGAGCAGGAAGAAGTTGCAGGAAGAGTACCTGAAGAAGCAGATGCTGTGGATGACGAGTTTCTCAGGGAGGCCATGGATGCGGAGATTGAGGAAGCTACCCAGGCCTACTACGCGGATTCACCGCCGCCAGAGAGAGAGCAATCTGCGGTGGCCATCGTGGCGTCAGATGCAGGGTTTCAGTACTACCGGATGTGGCAACAAGGGCTAGTGGAAGATGGACATGTGGCATGGCGATGGGGTGCGGAAGTTCTACGCCTCTTCCACCAGATGGGAAAGACCGATGACCTGCACCTTGAAGATGTGGAAAGCCAAGAGCTTTCGCTGCAGGCGGCGCTGAAAGAGGAGGCCGTGAGCAACCTGTGCCAGACAGAGGGGGGACGTTGTCAGCAAGACCGCCGAGGGGAAGAACCACATTCGGGATGCAGGAGGGCATGCACTTGCTACGGGCATTGCTGGTGAGCAAGGAAACCTACTAGGGGAAGGGGCCAGGGTTAGCTCTCTCAGTGGTGACAACGGGCGACACGGAGGTTGTTGCAAGTCGGGGACTACCACAGGATTCAGGACAAGGTGCAGGACAGGGAGGCCCTGAACATTCGTTGCTGGATGCTGCCTGGGCTGACGTGGGCGGTGGACGTGCTGGATCCTGCTGAAGTCTGTACCACGACCACTACTGATGCTGTTGTAGCGGGGCCTGAGTGACAACTAGTCAAAGTCCGTTGCTGCACATGCCATTTGAGCCATAGTCTAAACTCCTTGAAGGGGGTTATATGGGGCATTATATAGGGGACTGACTATAGGGGTTATTAAGGGGGATACTAGGAGTTTAGACAGTAGCTCATTTGATGTCCTTGAGGTCTGAGGTTGGGTGCTATGAATTATGTTTCCGGCCAGACGGAAGTCACTTTTCGGTGCAGGCGGAAAATGGACACGGTGTAGGGTTTAGGGTTTACCCTAAGCCCTAAATCCTAAACCCTAAGCCCTAAACCCTAAACCCTCCGTAAATCCTGGATGGCTACTTTGACGAGGTGGTTGGAGGCCATGGTGGCTGGCACCCCGAGCCCCACAACAGACAGACCCGCCGTGTCTTGACAGCAGCAGAGGCCTTGAGCTGTCCGGTTTAGGCAATGGGTAGTATAGGGCTTAGCGCTTCAGGAACTTAAATTAAGGTACCATAATGGGTACACATGGTAAATAATGGGGTTTCCCCAAAAAAGTAACTTGAATTAAGTTCCTTAACAGCAACCCAGTATGATCCCCTTGTCATCACTGGGTTTCCCACAGCGGGAGTGAGAACAGCATCTCAGGTGCTTACTTTTCTCGAGTACGCCTTCCTCCTCTTCTACGTCTTCGAAGTTGCTGGGTTGTTGTTGAGGAACTTAATTTGAGTTACTATATTGGGGAAACCTTATGATTTTGTATGTATATACCCACTGGTTGCTGTTGAGAAACTCATGATGATCAATTTAAGTTACTATATTGGGGAAACCTTATTCTTTCTATGTATATACCCATTATGGTAACTTAGTTTCCTTAACAGCAACTCAGGTGGTGCTGAGAGTTGGCGTGCTGAGAAGAGAGTGGTTCTACACAACCGAAGATGGCTTCATGTGGGGCGGCTTGCCCTCTGGTTTAGGGTTTAGGGTTTAGGCAAACTACTTGTTGCGAAAGGTTATAGTCCCCCTTAAGTAGATACAATATGGCTTCGGGTATACTATAATAAGATGCCCATATACCCCATGTTCTATCTACTTAAGGGGGACCATAACCCTGGTATCAGTGTTTAGGGTTCAGGGTTTAGGGTTTTAGGGTTTAGGATTTAGGGTTTACTGGGTTGCTGTTAAGGAACTTAAGTTAAGTTACTATATTGGGGAAACCCTATGATGTACTATATATACCCATTATGGTAACTTAGTTTAAGTTCCTTAACAGCAACCCAGTTTAGGGTTCACGGTTTATCTACTTGGCTATTGGAGCGCCGTGAAAAATCCCAAAAGTCAGTCGGAGTGGTCTATTGGAGGTTCCTTAAATTCGGATCTTACAAGGAAGCCGAGGCCATAATTGTGATCCATTAGGCTTTAGGGCTTAGGGAATTGTTGAGGCCCCATACAGTAGTCTTATTTGTCTGTGGCTACCTTCTGCCGATGGCTCTGCTAAGGGGCCACAATCCGTATGAATGTCTAGGTAAAACGGTCAATTCTAAACCCTATGGTTCCCCTTAAGTAGATGCGATATGCGGTATATGGGGATCTTGTTATGATATTGGGCAAATCCATATTCTACCTACTTAAGGGGGCGATAAGCCCTTGAACCATTCCCACAATACTGCAGCTCTAGAACTACAGTCCTTTGTTTTGAGCCATGTTGAGGGTCTAGGGAATAAAAGGGTTTTCTTATTTCTCACGCTTCCATCCGAGAATCTGTGCCTCAAGCGAGGCAACTACGTGGATGCGCTGATCGTCCTCTTTGGCGTAGCAGATGTGGTAATTGCTCTGATGATTAACGGCGACGCGGAAGGCCTAGAGCCTTCGGGGTTTTGGATTTGGCGCTTAGGGCTGAGGGTTTGGGGTTTACGGGGTGTAGAGCGGTCAGGAGCTAATCGTTGTAGAGCAGCTTTGGGCTTATAGGTGTTGTTCGCAGTAGGTCCTCAGTAGGCTTTCCTTGCGAATCCTGCCTTCTGACACATAATTAAGTGCAACATGAGAACCCTAAACATTAAACCCCGAGCTCTACACGGTAGAGAATCAAGCCAGAACCCTAAAGCCTACACTAAGAAGCCTCAACACTCAAGATGAGATACGTGAATGGTACAATCAGATAGATATACCAATCCCCATAAGGTTGAATGCCGAAAAAAAATGACTGGAAAAAGCCCTAAGCCCCAAACCCTCGTCCTGGGGAACTCTGAACCCTAAATTCGAAATCTTCAATCCGCACTCCAAAACCTAAACTGCCTATGCGCGTGCCATGTCTTCTGAACTTTTTGGGGCTTAAAGTTTAGGAGTTAGGCTGTAGGGTTTCGGGTGTAGGTTTTAGTGTTTTCTGAACCCTATAGGGTTTGTTACCATTGGTTAAGGTTTTGGGGGGCATTTAGAGCTTGAAGGTAGACATTTTGAGACCAAGGAAAATTGAGAACCCTGAGTAATGCTAAGTTTATATGGGCTTGAGGGTTTAGGTTTTAGGGTTTAGGGTGGGATGGAGGGCTTGGGGTTTAGGTTGAAGCGGCTCGGAGTTTAGGTTTGTGTGATTTAGGGTTCGTTTCCACCCAGGAGCAGGGGAGGAAAATAGAGGTTTAAGGTCTAGGACCTTGATATAGGAGTTTCCCTGAAGTGGAGGTACCGTTTTAGGAGTCCCTACTTTTTTGTGGGGGTTCAATCCCTAAACTCCTTAAAACCTTCAGCCCCAAAGCCCTAAACCCCTAAACCCTAAATCATAAACTCTGAACCCCTAAACCCCTCAACCCCAAACCCCCTAAATCCCCAAACCC
>CAJNIZ010016269.1:62506-82692 GCA_905231905.1 Symbiodinium pilosum
GCAAATAGGGGGGGGGGGGCCGTAAGATTACCCTCAGATGCCCCCCCAGATGTCAGTTCAAGACGAACTCAAGATCTTTCCCCGCATTGTATGTACGGTTCGGGATGTAGGGTTCATGGTTTTGGATGTGGGGCCTAGGGCTTCGGGCTGAGGATTTAGGTGCTATGAACTCGTTTGACTATTCTCCAATTAGATGCTGGAGCCCTAAACCTTAAACCCTGAACTAGTCCGCTGGAGGCTGTGGCTTGGGAAGTCGGAGGTAGGAGAGAACCCTACTTAAGCAAAATTCAGCAAATTTAACCCCAAGCCTCCTGTGAGTGATAAGCAAAACTCCTTAAAGGGTGTTATATAAGTTGGGGTGTAGCGTTTAGCGTCTGAACTCCTTGAAGGGGGCTATATAGGGGAACATATAGGGGGCTATCTAGGGGTTATTAAGTGTGATCTCAAGAGGCATTGGGAAACCAAACTCCATTTATTCAACATGCATGGAACTCAATAGTCTCTCATTGAAGGGACCGTGATCTTCATCGGGTCTCTTTGCGGGGGCCCTAGGTTTTGTGGGGGGTTGTAGGAGGCTTCAGCATTTAGGTTTTGGGGTATAGTTGGTCTCGGGTTTAGGGTTTAGGATTTAGACGTAAAAGCACATAAAAGCGCACATGAGGTGTCTCCCATATGTGCCCCAAATACCATAGTACTTGTAAACCCTTAGACCCCGAACCTAAATCCTACACTCCGAAACCCTTAGCCCCTATACCTGAAACCCTGCATCCTAAACCCTTACCCCTTGAACCCTATAAACCCTACAAACGTATAAACCCTATAACCCTATCAATCCTTAGCCGCCTAAACCCTAAACCCTAAACCCTAAATTCTAAAAGTCCGGATGCCTAGCGATAAAGCTTGGGACTGTGGCTTCCCGATCCTTTATTCCCAAACCCACAAGGGTTTAGGGTTTAGGGTTTAGGCAAATAACTACCATCTGGGGGACTTGGTGAGTAGCTTAAAACTCCTATAACCCATATAGTAACCCTAGTCATCCCCCTTTTTAACCTACTTACTAAGTCCCCCTGACCCCCAAGTACTGATAGGGGACTAGGTGAGCTATATTCAAAACTGCTTCAAGGGGGATACATCGGGGAATTCTATAGGGATCTATTGTAGGGGTTATTAAGTCGGATAAACGGAGCTTAGGCTATAGCTCAAAAAATACAAAGATCGTGGCCCCTTTGCAAGGGGTTTATAGGGGTATACAGCGCTTAGGAAAACGACATGGAACATGAAACGGGAGAACGAGGGTGAACAAGCCCCAAACCTTAAACACCTCAAAAAGGCGGCAACATGACACTGGCCGCTTGTGGTTTAGGGTTTAGAGTTTAGGCTTGTGTATAGGCCTAGGGTTCAGGGTTGGGAGTTGGGGGTTTGGGGTCTAAGCCCTTAAGCCTTGAAGCCCTGATCCTATACTTTATAGACTCCGATAAACCCCTTCTAAGGTACCAGAATATTGAGAATGAATTAGGCCCTCTGGGGGTTTGGTTAGGGTTTGGGTAGGTCACAGGTTGAAGCATAATGCACTATGATAATCATCCTCAAGCGAACCGAGAAGCGGAGGAGTTCTGTGAAGGCGTGCCAAAAGTGAAAGGAAATGCGAAATCACTGGATATCGTGTCTTGGCAAGCAGATGTTTTTTGCTTCAACCGTGCTCGTCGTCTTTGACTAGACAGTTTGTGTTCAAACGCCAGGTGTTGTGGTAGTCCTGAGCCTGGATACCCGAAGCATTTGCGACCCAGCTAATTGCATACAAGCCTGCACGGAGGTCCGCTTGATGCACGAGACGGACGACATTCGAAAAGAATGCAAAGCCATTCGGCATGCCATCGAACAACGCTTCAAACTGTGAGCGCAGATGCCTGTGGGATCTTCTGTGGCTCATTTTCTGGGTAGCTGTTAAGGAACTTAAATTAAGTTAACAAACTGGGTATATATATATAGTACTTAATAGGGTTTCCTCAATACAGTAACTTAAGTTAAGTTCCTTAACAGCAACCCAGTTTTCCGCTTCCCCCTTTCGAAGCCTGATGATTCAAACAAATATCCCTTGTGCCCTTGCAGCAACCGCCCAATCAGTGAATGGAAATTACAACTTCCTGTTTAGTGTTGGGGTTTGGGCCTTTAGTGTAAGGGTTCAGGGTTTAGGGAATCTTCTACGCAAAGGTGTCTTCGATTCATGCAATATTGTTTATGGTGGCTTACGTCGTTATAGGCAATGAGTTGGGCTGCGGTATCTATTCAGACATCTTGACCTGCAATCTTGGTTATCTGGTTGTTGATGCCGGTGCACCCGAAGCCTCAATCTCAACCCGAGAAGCTGATGTTTCCATCATGCTGAGCAATGGCTTGTCTTTTTCTCTGGCGACTGCTCCAGACGGTGTTTGCCGCTGTTCTTTGTGCGTTTGGCCAGGGAGCAAGCCTCGAGTCAATGCGGTGGATAACACACAATGTCCTTGCAGCTGCACTTGCAAAGTGCGTATCCTCCAACACGGAGGATTTTTAAACAAGGTTTCACATAAACCCTAAACCCTAAACCGCCGTTGTGCGGATTTAATGCACCCACGCAAGGTCATCCTCAGGGAACCTCTCGGGAAGGATTGATGGGTTTAGGGTTTAGGGGGGAGCAGGACCCTTGTCTTGAGAAATGACTTTCTGGGGGTCAGTAGGGAATAAGGGAATATAATCCCCATATAACAGGATCAATGTTAGAGATACTTTATACTCATGGGGTATGAGATTCCTCATATCGATGAAAAGAGGATCCTTTTCTCTTCCTAGGGTAATGTCCGCTAACATACTACATCCCCCTAGTCCTACTAATCCCCAATAAGATGGCCATGTGGCCAAAGCTAGAAGGTAACTCAATCAGCTTCGTTGCAGTTTACACTAGAGCTCTCATCTTACTGGGGGGCTTCAAGGAGACTTGGTAGCAGACTTGTGAGTTTCCAGAAATAGCCGGGCCATAAGATCGACCCCCCAAGATGTCAATCCTTATGGATCTCCATGATGATAATTGGGACCTCCGAAGAGGGACCCATTGTTTAGTGAACCGCCCACTATCGCCCACTTATAGCCTCCATTAGGTCCCCCTGACCCTCGAAGTGCCCTCCCCCAAACTCCCACCCCAGATTGGCGGAATTCCGTCAGGGTCAGGATTTGGGGCTTGGGGTTTAGGGTTCAGGGTAATTATAGGTAGTTATGGGTGCGGTTATAGTTGGGATAACCACAACTATGACCGACTTTCGGGGACTCTCAAGCCCACTTAGCCCAAAACCCTACATGAACCTTCAAGTAGGGTTTAGCGCGCAAGGTGTGGGGCCATAGTAGGTAAGAAACAGTCACGTGATTTCTAGAAAAACTGCAACTGCAGCAGCTTTAATAATGGGGAAGTAGATGGACAGGAACATCGAAAATGAAGCCTTGTAAAACCCTAAGCCCTAAACCCTAAACCGTGTGGATCTCTATGGGGTTATAGGGATTGTAGTATAGAAGCCTGGAGAATTAGCAGTTTTATCTCCTCGTAATGTTTAGGGTGTAGGGTTTAGGGTATCACAAAGTAGTATAGTATTCCCTCATAGCTGCACATCCATACCATCTCCCATTCACTACATGACCCTCATATCCCGCAACATTCCTTTAAGCCCTAAACCCTACATCCTAAACCTGAAATCCTACCCGGGTGAGTCCCTGCAGACACGCGTGCCGTAGGGGCCTGAAATAGCTACCAATGTTGAAAGGTCCTATATAGTCCTACGATGTAGATTACTTCAACACTTGAAGTTTTCCATATTCCCACTAAGTAGATTGTGGTATCATATTTCAATTCGAAATTGGTGATGAGTTTTCGGCCCCTATAGTAGAGCTGGGACGGTGCAATTCCCGCCTGCCGTGCCCTGCAGAAGATGGCCGTGTGTGAAAATCGGGAGGACGGTGCAGGTTTTGTAGAACCCCTAAATAAACCCTAAAACCTTAAACCCTAAGCCCTAAACCCTACACCGTAAACCCAAACCCTAAGGCCTAAACCCTTAAACTTTAAACCCTCAAAGTTCCAATCCTCAGCCGTAGACCCGAAAACCTAAATCCTCAAGGCACACTGCCCCCCCCAAAAAACAGGAAACCGAAAAAGGTTTAGGGTTTAGGATTTAGGGTTTAGGATGTAGGGTTTACGGTTTTGGATTTCGGGATTCGGGTTTGGGGTTTAGCTTCCTTGTCAGAGGTACCTGCGTGCGGGTTCCATTTGGGAGAGGGTTGGGTTTTAGGGACAAGGGTTTAGGGTTTAGGGTTATTGGAGTTTAGCTTGTTGGTAATCCCCAATGTTCTATAGAAACCCCGTTCCGATTTCATTCTCAGATTTGTTCGAACCCTAAAATCCAGGAGAGGACCACATACAATGGGTTCCGGGGGTTGGTGTTATCAAAGCCCTCTTATTACTTCATGCAGTTCATTAATTAGCAGTTTCCATGAGTGTGGAAACCCCAATACACACCCCAAAATACTATAATCGTTACTGAGGGGACCCCCATCTACTTCGGCAACCCCAACATAGCCGCAGTTTCGATTCCAATTTCACTTTTCCCCGTTTGATTCTCCACCTTTGGGGGTGCCAAAATCTTCCTCCCTAAGCCCTAGGCCCTAAACCCTAAACACCAAAAGGGCTACAATCCTGCCATCGATGCGTTTGACATCGTTTGACGCTATGGCTCAGCTTCTGCACTTTCTCTGCAACACGCAACCCTTGTCTTTGGGTTTAGGGTTAAGGGGTTGACAATAAGGCTTGTGGTTTCATGTTTTTCCCTGGGTTCGGGTTGACAATGAGGGTCTTCTGTTCGGGGCTTGGGCTTGACAACAAGGATTGGTTTAGGGCTGATAATCAGGATCGTTGTTTATGCTTTAGGGTTTACGGTTTAGGGAATGGAAAACGAAATGGACACGACTGCTTAGGATTTTACAGTTGATGGTTAACATGATGGCGAAAAATGGACCCACGAAAATGGAACATGAAACGGAAACTGTGGTTATGCAGAGATCTTTAGTATTTGGCGTCCCTAATGTCTACTATATATCCTGGTGTATAATGAGAATTTGATGTAAGTTTCCTAGCAGCAGCCCAGTCATGTGCAGCTGCAGCAGACAGGTTTATATGAACTTTCAGACCTTGAGCCCAGACCCTTTAGGGTTTAGGGTTTAGGGTTTGGGGTTTAGGGTCCCTGTTGTAAGAGCCTAAATAGATAGCAACATCATGTCATCATGGTCCTAGATTCCTTGTATAATTCTAAACCCTAAACCCTAAACCCCAATTCTGATATGGGCACCTCGAGTTCTACTAAGATTTCATAATCTGGTAAACCCACAAGGGAATTCTACATGTGCTTGTTCGCAGCATTCTGAGCTCTCAGAGCTAATGTCCGCCAAGCCGAGGCACCTCAAGCACGAAATTCCTGAAGTGTGAATCCGAACCGCCATAACCTTTAACCCTAAACCCGAATCCCCCTAAGCCCTGCAGCCCCTAAACCTCCTAAACCCTAAACCCTCCAAACCCTGAACCTCCTAAACCCTAAACCCCCTAAACCTGCTAAACTCTCTACCCTCTAAACCGTAAACCCTGAACCTCCTACACCCTGAACCCCCTAGCACAGTCTATTGGCCTTTGACAAGCATAGCCTCGTGGCTCTACCATGGCGGGCGGATATGCTTCGCCATCTGAAGAGGTATGCCTTTGGCGGGGGCTTAAGCGCTTAGGGTTTACTAGCGCTTAGTTTGGTTTAGGGGGCTCAGTAAGTAGGGTTTAGAGTTTGGGGTTTGGGGGGGAAGTTTAGGGGTTTTTTGGTTTAGGGAATAATGTAGGGTTGATGGTTGACGAGGCTACTGGCGTCGTAGCATTTTATGGAGAATCAAAGGCAGCTCGGAAGCAGGGCTTATCTAGGGATCTATAGCGACAACCTTAAATCCTAAACTCTATCGGAGATTTCGGGCTTGGGGCACCTGAAGGGGGTTACTGGGAGAGTCAGGGGGGATTCAGTCCTTTGTGGACCTCATCCTAGGGAAGGGCTACAAAGGGTTAAGTGGTTTACGGCTTAGGGGTGTACCCTAAGGGTCCAAGTACCCAAATGATAAGGCTGTAGGGTACATGAAGCCCCAATATTTGGGTACCTGGACCCTTAGGGTGAGGAATTAGGAGTTTAGGGTTCAGGGTTTAGGCACATTTTTTTGAGAAGCTCCTCTTTTGGCTCACAGAATTCAAGATCCATCATAGCCTATCCACATGAACTGTAGTCTAATCTCCTGAAGGGCAGTTTTCATAGGGGATTCAATAAGGAACCACTATAGGGCTTATGAAGGGCATACTAGGAACGGAAACTATAGCTCAAATAACAGGCTGTAGTCTGAGTTACTTCCTGCGCTAGAGAGATCACAGCAGTTCATGCTCATGCCCATGAACCCTCCTGCAATCAAACGTCGTCCCGTTTCAAGCACCCTAAGCCCTCAACCCTAAGAGCATCTTGGGCGAAGGGCTGAACTTGAAAAAAACTCGCAGTGTAACAGGAAGCCGCTGCTCGTCTCCGAGAGAGCACCAAAGCCACAGCCGTGGAGGCAACCGGCTTCGGGGTTGGGGTGGAGGGTGTAGGGTTTAGGGGCTTAGGGGTTCAAGGTTTAGGGGTTTAGGGGCTTAAGGGTTTAGGGTCTTAGGGGTTTAATCTTGAGGTTTGAGGGTTTATGGCCTAGGGTTGAGGGTTTCTCTGTATTTTGCATTACTTTCTTACTCAGGTAAACCCCTGAGAAATTATGGAAAATAGTAGTTTTGTTCTGGGTCTAGGGCGGTACAGTTTTAAGGTTCAGGATTTAGGTGTTTTGGAGGTGAAGGCTTTGTATTTTAGGGTTTAGGGTTCTGGGTTTAGGTTTTTGGTCGAGAGTTTAGGGGCTAGGGTCTGATTTTCAAATTTCAAAACAGGGTTTGCAAAGTTCAAGCCCGGTGCCTACTACATCGAGGCCGGTTTTCGCTATATACCCTTCTCCTTTTTTAAAGCCACCCACCCCCTTAATATTCAAAAGTTACCACTGTGGTACGTTATTCTTCTTTTCTGGGGAGGGGATTTGTTTGGGTGAGTGCATGAAAGGTTCGTCAGGAAGATTGGACCCGCATGTACGGTTTTTGCGGAAACGGGAAATACACCTTACAGACTTTAGTAGGGCGTGGACGAATTGATCCTTGAGGTAGTTCCTTCATCGCCAATCATTACTAATCCCCATGTGAGTAGTATTTTATTTGGGGATACTATGGTACCCAATATAGAGTAAGATTATATCCTCCTTTTGGGGTATGGTATTTTAGATAAGGAAGATAATCTTTCTGGGTTTAACCACTAAAAAAACCACTACTCACGTCCTTCCAAGAGCCAGCTAGCAACTGGGCTCCCTAAAAGTTATGACAACGGGCTTTGCTACTGTCCTTAGGTGGTCTTACATAGGGGCATGCAAAAGCACGAAGGGACTCAACCTAATCTGGGTGGCTGTTCAGAATTCAAATGAAGTTGCAACAATGGGCATAATGGGTATATATATATATACATAGTAAGTAGGGCTTGCCCAATATAATAAGTTAAATTAAGTTACTTAACAGCAACCCAAGACAAAATTTTAAACCCTAAACCCTAAACACTGTATAGTAATTTCCATTTTCTTTTCCATTATTTACGAAGTCCCCCTAAGCCCTGGACCCTAGTGAGTAAGCCAAAATTTGCTGTCCACGTTTCTGTAAGATTGCAGCACAAGGGCTTCAGCCGGCTCTGCGGGGATATCTTTGCCATGATTTAGTCTATTGGGGTAGTGTTTGAGGGTTTAGGGTTTAGGGGTTTGAGGGTTGAAGGGTGTAGGTTTTTAAGGGCTTAGGGTTTAGGGTTTAGGGGTGGGTCCCTCATGACAGTGAGCTAGCAACCATGGTTGAACTGCGTGCCGAAAACCTGCAACTTGAATTATTTTTGCAACCTGGGTTGTCCTTTGGAAGGTTTTTCAAGTTCCCCTTCGTTATTTCTGTAGAGAACCAGAATAGTAAATACTTTTCAAAGGGCCTAGAGGACAACCCAGCAACAAGACCCAAGCACAGGGCTTGGGTAACGCCTTGCTATTGCTATAATTCATCATGAGTTATTACGTACTAGTGCTAGTACTATTGCTATTACTATTGCAATTGCTATTACTGTTAGTATCACTCACTACTAGTATTACTATTACTATTACTATTACTACTACTATTACTATTACTATTACTATTACTATTCGTATTACTATTCGTATTACTATTCGTATTACTATCGCTGTTACTAGTGCCATTACTATGACTTGTATTGACTTTTTCACAATTATTGTTTGTGGGAGGTGTATTGGTCATTTCCAGGGGTTGGGACAGGAAACAACATCTGCAGGGCTAGCAGCAACCCGAAACGTTGTTGCCCCCATCTTACTGGTTCCTAGTAGGGGAATAACGGGAATGCATTATATGGGGATTTTATTTCGCATATTCCCTGCTAAGGACCAGTAAGCAATCTTTAAGCAAAAGAGCTCCGCCGAGTACCAGGAAGAAACAACACCGGAATTAGCCAGGTCTTGCCGCAAATTCTCCTGACAACCGCGGGGCAATGGGCTTAGATTTTGAGAGCTACGTGGTTGTAGCTGATGTTTTTCAGCAATTTGTAGACCCTAATCCTCCCTAAAACCTATTGCCCAAACCCTAAATCCTAAACCCTAAATCCATCCAAATATCTGAGCCCTTCAAACCCCAAGCTCTGAACCGCGAGTCCCAGTTTCCATTTCTTTCCTAACCATATCCAAATGATATTCCCTTTAGCGCCAATCCTCTTAGCCCTCAAGCGTAGTCCCTAAACCTCCTAGACCCAAAACCCTATAAATCTCCAAAACAACCCTGACCCCCGAATCACGAAAATACCAAATCAATCTGAAGGTGTCCCGACTTCGGGCGCAGGTGGCCGACAAGGCCGAACCCGTTTGCGTCAATAGTTCAGGGTTCAGGCTGACTTTCAGATATGTTTGAAGTAGAGGCATGAGACTGTTCATATCCTGCTCACCATCTTTGATATTGTGCTCCGTCCTTGCTATGACACGTCTATTGGTCTTCATTTTCGCTACCGGTTCTCTATGTTGGGGTCTCTTTTTTTTATGAGAGTCAATATACCAGAAATTCCTCAGAATCTTCAACAAGAGACCCATAGCTTTGCAAACCACCTATCTATACGAGCTTCTCAAATATCAGCCCCCGCCCATGGACCCAAAACTATTGTAAGCGTAACCAACAGTACACAGATCCCAACAAAGGATGCGTGAACTTAGGAAGCTTGATCGCACATTCCACGAATCCCAACAAAGGATCCGTAAATTTTGGATGCTCTAAACCTTACACTTCCCCTGATCCCAACAAAGGATCTGTAAGTCTAGGAAGCTTTCATGCACATTACACAGACTAGGATCTGTGAATTCAAGAAGCTTATTTATTTCTAAGCTCACAACCCTCCATGCCCCTGTATGGCCCACAACCCCTTGACAAAGACTCGACCTCAAACACTACGCCCGAAACCTCAACCCCTAAGCCCTGAATTCTGCGCCCCAAGCCTCAAACCTTAAACCCTGTGAACCTTAATCCACTGAAGCCCTAAACCCGAAACCCTAAACCCCTGAGTTTCGGACCCCAAAGCCCTACCCCTAAACCCTAAAGCCTAAACCCTAAACCCTACACCCTAAACCCTGTGAAGCTTAATCCCCTGAAGCCTGCTCCTGAGGAGTTTGAGGCTTCCCAGCTGGAGAAGCAGATCCGACGGCTGGAGCGGCGGATCGCCGCCGGGCCCTCAAAGCGGCTTAGGGTTTAGCGGTTTAGGGAACAGGGTTTAGGGCTTGGGGTTAAAGGTTTTGGGGTTTGGGGGTTTAGGGTTTTGGGGTTCAGGGTTTAGGGTCTTGGGATTTGAGTTTTGGGTTTTGGGGTTTGAGGTAGATATGGTATGGCTTACAGTTCGAAAAGCTCTTTTAGACTTTCTCGACGGGGCCGACGGCAGCACTGGACTGGGCATGATGTGGATGCTGCCTTTTTGTGAGGCTGTTGTGCCGCTTTGTTTCTGAGGCTGCTCCTGACGCTGACTGTCATTGTTTGACTGCTGGTTTTTCTGCGAGTTACTTCCAAGGCTGCGGGGGAACGGCCGCGCTGGACCCTTGTGGCCTGATGCTGACGTGAACGCTTGATACTGGCTTTTTATAAGGCTGTCTTGCCGGGTTCCGTCCGAGGCCATGCCAAGATGATTAGCGCTTGATTGATTCTGGCTTTCTGTGTGAGGTCGTTGTGTCGGATTATTTCCGACGCTGCTGGGGGGCGGCCGCGCTGGCTTCCTGATAGGGCTCACTTACTGGCTGGGGCGGTCCAAAGCTTCCTTGGTTGGGGCTTGAAACCCGCAGTAAAATATCTATCTTCGCCTGGGTTTCAGAGTCTTCTTTGCCACTGGCGAGGCTTGGGCTGCTTCAGGGAGCTTCAGGGAACTTCAGGGTTTCGCGTGTCGGTTGTTGAGCCCTCAGCCAAGACTTTGGGGTTTGGGGTTCTAGGGATTACGGTTTACGACGAGAGGCTGAACCCAGAACAAAGCAACCGTCAGCCAAGAGTAATTTGACCCCAAAACTGAAACCTGCACATGTAGACCCTTTTCAACCCCCAAATGCCCAGCCCTGAACCAAATTAAGACCTCAATTTTCATGTGGCCAGGAAGCGAAGACGGGGAATTCTGGGTAATTGTACAAAAGAGCCTAGAATTTCAAGGTCCCCTTAGGATCCCAATCTGGTAGGTTCAGGGTTTAACAGGCTTTCGGCTTTCGGGTTTCGGGATGTGGCATCCAGCTTTCCATTCTTCATGCCTTTGGAGCTACAAAGCCTAGTACTTTCCAAATTTTCTGACAACCTGGACCCCCAAAGGTAGGTAGAATAATAGGCCAAAACCTTTAAATCACCTTCATTCTACAAACCTTTGGGGTTCAGGTAGGCATTAGGACGTAAGAGGTTAATTAGGCTTAGGGCTTGGTGCTCACTGTTGGAGTGTGTGTTGGCGTTGGAGACTTGAGGGTTTCAAGTTTCTTGAGTTTTCCCACTCTCTTTTCGCACCTCTATATGATCTCATAGCCAAGTCCCTAGTTCCAGGCCTTGGACAGCCCGAGCACTTCCGGTGTTGCACGAGGCAAGCTTTCTTGAGACATGCGTTTTGACTTGGACAAAGAACGAATTTCGTGGCCCCTTTAATCACCTACCGCCCTCGTAGGAATGGTGTATCCTGGGAAAAAAGGATCCCGTAGTTGGAAGAATGCCTGTATGGATGACAGTCAAATTTCCACAGGGTAATGACCAAACACGGTGAGGCTGAAGATTGTGTGCGGACCTGATCGGCCTGTGCTCAATAATTGGAGCAGTATGCTGCTTGGGTGTTAAATGTGGATACCGAACCCCCCATACAGATTAAAACTACATGATCTTTGTGCTTAAAGACTGAAAGAACTTTACAACAAGAACGCATCTCACATGGTTCAGCCATTACAAGAAAACCTGAATTGGCCAAAGCGATCATGCAAGATATCCCACGTGAACTCGCATCTAGCATCTTAATGGTGCTCTGAGAGGGGTTGGGGAGGGAACGTTGGCACTGCTATACGCGGTTGTAGAGGGGTGACTGTTACTCCCCCATATTCACCAGCACACGCCTGAAAGAACAAACAGGAAGGTGGTAGCACGAAAGTTGTTAAGTGCAATGAGCGCTGGGTTCAGGGTACTTGGAGGTGCGGGGCACATATAACTTAGTTGTACCCATAGTCATACTTCAGGTCTAAGCATACTAAGTATATACATGTTTTTGGTTGGATTGCACGAGCAGAACAGTACATCATAATTATCTCGAACCTCCAAGTTCGGGAGCTATCGTGAGCCGCTTGCTTCAGCCAAAGGACAGGGCGTACCTCAGTGCCCCAAACAAGGGATCCCTAGAGTAGTCCCCATGCAATCCCTAGTATAACTCTCTAAACCCAAACTCCTAAGCCCCAAACCTCTAAACCCTGAACCCTAAATCTTAATCCCTAAGCCCTAAACCCCATGCCCTGGACAAACCCCTCAGCCTTTCACAACGCGCTTGGCGAGGCTTCTTGAACACGGCAAGCAAAGCCGCAGCACCAGCTGCAAAGGCTGCCAAGAGACATCAGGGATTTTGGGTTTGGGGTTGAGGGTTTAGTTTTTAGGGTTGAGGGTTAAGAGACATAAGCGCTTTTGGCTTGAAATAACAAATCTGTTTAGGACAAATCTGTTTAGGGTTTGAGGTGTAGGGTTTGGGGCGTAGGATCTGGGGATGAGGGTCTTGGGGTTATAGCGGGATATGTATGGACGCGGAGAGCCACGAGGATGTCGGGTTTAGGGCTCAGGGCTTAATAGCAACAAGACTACGTACCCTCCCAATACTAACATGGTAACCCAACCTATAGAGACTAAGTTCCTTCAAAAGGGGGCTTGATGGGATTCCATGTATATGTTCGGGGGAGAGCAAGTAAGGGGGGTGGGGGTTCAGGTTTGGGGCTTGGTGCTTGAAACAGCTAGGCAATTTAGAGTTTCAAGTTTAGTGCTTGGGACGTAGGTTGTTGTAGGGCCTAGGGTTAAAAGCAACAAGATCCCAAGGCACACTGTTTTTGAGAAACTCCTCTTTGTGGGATGCCTACATGCAGTTGACAAACCTGCACAACTTCAATATACTACCCTGAAATCCAAGTTATAGGCTCGAGATTATGCCAATGCCTAACTGGGATAGCATTCGTGCTGTAGAGGCTCATAAGTTGTCGGGATGCCATGCCATTCATCATGGCGACATGGCACTTGCCTCTAAATGCATCGGCGCCTCTAAGCTGCGAGATCTGCTCGATCGGCGGATCAAGGCTCACAGTAGTCGCGGCGATTACAGTTACTTGCAAGAAGATTTTCTGTGGGAAGAGGAATTGCTGACGCATAAGCACCCAAACAACGCTAAAGCCCAGCTCGTTCGTTTGATGCTCCGAGATGTTTTCTTAGCGAGGAAGCTTCAATACAAAGCTGTATCAGATCTGTTTGTATCCAAGGAGGATGGTGGCATCGCTCAGCGCGCAAGCGCAGGGTCGTGGTTCCATCGGAATTATATTCGGGGTAGGAAGACTTCCAGCAAGCAAAAAATGTAGGTAAAGTCATGCAGGGGTTGAGTGTCAATAGTACCTCTATAGATGTTCCGACGGTTAAAAATCCGTAAAACCTAATGAACTGAAGCCCAACACTCTAAGCCATAAATCCACAAAAGACCTTATTACCTGAAAAGTGCCGTGAACCTACAGGACCTTAAGGGATGTAGGGTTCAGGGTTTCGGGTGATCTTAATCCTCAAGGGCCTTGTGCCCCTACAGGACCCAATAACATTGAATGACCCTATGCACCAAGTTAGTACCACTTGAGCCTAAACGCTAGCCCTAAAACCCCAGACCGTACATATCCCCATATATACCCCCATAAGCCCTGTCAAGGGCCAGGAGGCCTTTTGATCCAAACCCCTTGTAACAATATTAACACCCAAATTCCGAAGGAACATTAGAACACAGATCCTATGAAATATATCCAAACCCTAAACCCCGAACCCTAAGCCCTGAACCCTAAACCCCTAAACCAAAAACCCTAAGCCCCTAAAACCTAAGCCCTAAAACCCTAAAACCCTAAAACCCTGAACCATAAACCCTACACCAAAACCATCAGGAACCTTAGATCCCAGGTTTGCCCTAGGCAGCCGAAACCATCCGTTTCCCTTTTAAGGGTTTAGGGTCTAGGGTTCAGGGTTTAGGGTCTAGGGTTCAGGGTTTAGGGTCTAGGGTTCAGGGTTCAGGGTGTAGGGTTTACAGTGTTTTTTTTGCATACTTTTCAAAGGATCTATGTTACCTAAAGCCCAAAGCTCATAGATTCGGGGTACCTTTAAGTGGTTTTACACGGGGTCATATGGGGGTAGGTTGCAGGGTTTCCCCAAATTGGGGCTCCCTGAATGAGCTATAGTCGAATTTCGTTATCGGGGGTTATATAGGGGATTTATCGGTGCGTATTATAGGGTTCTTTTTGGGGGGATACTAGGAGTTTAGACAATGGCTCATATAACCCATATATCTCCTATCACAACCCTATCTCAAAACTCTAAAGCCCCAAACCCTAAACTGCCCTGTATGGGCAAGCGTGCATGCCCTATCTCACCCTTATAATACCACCCCTATATACCCCAGATAGGGCCCCAAACCCCCTAAACCCTAAACCCCAAACTCTAAAACCCTAAACCCTAAAACCCTATACCCTAAACCCTCAAACCATAAACCCTAAACTCTAAACCCCAAGCCTTAAATTAGCCGTGAGGCGCCCCCTTCGGCCAAAGCTGCCCCGGCGCCTGCCCGGCCGCGTGAGAAGCTGAGTCCGGTCCCGGATGGGCTATATTATGGGGTTTCAGGTCAGGGTTTAGGGTTTAGGGTTTAGGGGTTTAGGGTTTAGGGTTTAAGGGTTTAGGGTTTAGGGTTCAGGGTTTACGGTTTAGGGTCGTTCCGGGTTGAGTTGTTAAGGGATTTTAGAGGCTCAGATTGGCAAGAACAAGGAAGATGGAATGGAAACTGGGGTTTATATAGGGGGTTGTCTAACTTGCGTTTTCGTTAGCAGGTAGTGAAGGCATGGGAAAGAAGATGGAACCCCTCTACTATTGGGGAGTAACATACAACTCAATAATAAAGTAGTTTCCATTTCGCTTTCCGTTTTCTGTTCCATTTGACTCTTCATCCTTGGGACAATATATCTACACCCCAATCCGAGTCACATTAAGTCCAACGGGTCTGAAAGTCCACCTCGCTAAACCCTAAACCCTAAAAACCCCAAACCGGTCGGTTTTGTTTTCAGGATTTGGGGTATAAGGTTACGGAATTTAAGGTCAAGAGGGTTTAGGGTTGAAGGTGTAAGGCCTGGGGTTGGAGGTTTAGGGCTCGAGGGTTTAGGGTTTAGGATTTGGAGTATTCCCCATACTTGATTTTTATTCGGGCCTGCATTCTTGCCCACTGGCGGTGCCAAAGGAGGTGCAAGCTACATGTATTATATAGCGAGTAACCATCCATGTATACTCCCAACATACCCCGTACGTATCCATGTACCTCTATGTATCCTGCATTGTGAAGCATGTTTTTGCTCTTCAAGTTCCCCGAGGCGCAGGCATCATCATCGATGCCGCTACCGGCCAGGAAGTGAATCCAATGACTCTCTGGGCAGAGGACAAGGACGGGTCAAAGTGTGAATCTAATTACTATTACTATGACTATCATTGTTAATACTACTATTATTAGAAATATTACTATTACTATTACTATTATTATTACTATTACTATTAACATTACTATTATTATTACTATTACTATTACTAGGGTTTAGGGTTTAAGCCTCATGTCACCTCAGCTTTGCAGTTTGCTTGATGTGTAAGATGCTCCGACATTTGACGTACTTGCAGATTCTGAAAATTACCAGGTGAGGGTTTGGGGTGTAGGGATCAATTTGAAAGATTCTCGGAACTCTTTGCATGCAGGTTGTAGTGCGGTTTTGGAATTTTTGAGTGGCTGTAGCTCACACGAGTCGAGTTTGATGAAGTGGCAGGTGTTTCAACAAGGTCTTCCCAGCATGACAGTTCTGTCACAGCCAATATCGCGATTTTGATGATGATGATGATGATGAGGAGGGCGACGAGAGTGATGATACAGCGATGATATGGTGCTGATGATGCTGCGGATCAAGATTTTTCTATTTGATTCTCCACTGCTAGGGTGCATACTATCCCCTGAACCTTGGATTTTCCTATATAATCCTCTCATAACCCTATGGGGAGTACTGTTTCCAGGAGCCGACCAAACTCCTCCCCAACCCTAACCAAACCCCGTCCCCAAACCCTATAGCCCTATCGCCCTAAACCCCCAACCCTAAACCCTAAAGCCCCAAACCCTAAAGCCATAAACCTCAACCTCACTTACCCTCCAGGAGCCGACCAACCTCCTCCTCCGTATAAATCCATCAACTACTGGATAAATCCAGTGTCCATCTCATTTTCATTTTGCAAGTTTAGCTTCCATTTCATTCTCCGTTGTTAGGGTACATGCTATCACCTAAGCCCTAAAATGTCCTATACAGTCCCTGCTCAGCCCTAAACCCTAAATCCTAAACCAAAAATCGTAAAACCTAGACCCTAAACCCGAAACCCTAAATCCTAGACCCTGAACCCTGACAGGAGCCGACTAACCTCCTCCTCCGTGGCACTGGAGCGGAAGCCTCACTGATGGCAGCGATGCGGTCGCCACCGGAGACAAACGACGCGTCTCCCAGATGCAGCGTCTAAACTCCTTAAAAGGGGGCTTATATAGGGGAATCTTAAGGGTGATAAGTGTTTTGGGTTTTAAGATTTTAGGCTTTAATTAGAGGTTTAGGCTTTTAGGGTTTAACCTTTTAGGGTTTCAGGATTGGGGTTTCATGATTTTGGGCTTTAAGGGTTCAGGGTGAAAGTAGGTTAAGAACCCCTACAACCCATAGAATATCCCCAACTATCCCAATTCTGAACATACTAAGTCCCATGACCGTGCAAGTAGGGCGGGTTTAGGGTTTCAGGGGTGTAGGGTTTACGCTTAAGGGTCTCAGACTTAGCACACAGGCATGGAGAAGAACATGGAAACTGCTAGGTTTCAGTTTAGGGTCTAGGCACCCTAAACCCTAGACCGTAAACCCCTAACCCTAAGCCCTAAACCCTAAACCCTAGAGGGTTTACTTTAGGGCTTGCTACGTTATTTGCCTTTTAGGGCCCCAGGACTTAGGCGGACGGTAAGGGGTTAGGAATTAGGGTTTAGGGTTTAGGCTTTAGGCTTATTTAGGGTTCTACAGCTAAAGGTTAAGGGTTTAGGGCTACGGGCTTGAGGTAAAGGGCTTTGAACTTTGCATCTGAGGTGTAGGGGTTAGGGTGATAGTTTAGGTTTTTTTAGGAATACAAAATTGGAAGCTACCAAGCCATGTTGGGTTTATAGTGTATAGTTTTGGGCTTAGGGTTTGGGCTAAGGACGGTTTAGGGTTCCTGTAGCCCAATAGAGATGGAGGGCATGGATCCTTACAGTGTTTCCCCTTAGAATCCCGAAGGCTGATTTAGGGTTTAGGGTTTCCTGCATCTCTGCCAAGCACACGGGAGGTACCCTAAACCCTGAACCCTACAGTGATGACAGCTTGTATAAACCCTGAAAGCCCTAAACCAGTTCAGGCTTCAAAGGTTTGGGGGGCTTAAGGTTCCGATCTTTTCGCATTAAGGCTTCAAGGTTTGAAGTCTGAAGTTTCAGGCTGCAAGGGCTGCATTGTAAGGATTTGGAGTTTGGGGCTTCAGATTCAGGGTTTGGCATTTAGGGTGTGGGTGTGTTTGTTTAGGATTCAGGTTTTAGGAGTTTTGGTGTAGGGTTTGGGTGCTTTGAGAATTTAGGTCGTGGGGTCCCGTGCGACTGTTTGAGGGGTTTAGAGTTTGGCATTGAACTTTTTACACTTCTGCTTCAGGATTAAAGTTCGTGGCTCAGGGCCTCTAAGAACGAGTAAGGTTGCACCCTAAAGCCAAAAGCCTAAATCCTGAACCCTGCAACCTAAACCCTAAACCCTCAAGGTTGTGGGGTTCCAAGCTCTAACCTGATATGCAAGGAGCGTTATAGCAAGGAGCAGCTTCACATGCGCGAGCAATCAGCAGTGGACTAACAAAAATGGTGATGTGTGTGTGAGACCGCGCTGGGTCCTGTTCTGCAATATTCATTCATCTCTATTACTCATCCATCTATCTATCGCTGCTTAGGAATAGGACTCAATTATGCCAAAATTCATTTGGAGGGTTTTGAGAATCTTTCTCTGTGCTTCACAATTCCCTTTCTAGACC
The DNA here is from genome assembly GCA_905231905.1 of Symbiodinium pilosum. Classification (NCBI taxonomy): domain Eukaryota; class Dinophyceae; order Suessiales; family Symbiodiniaceae; genus Symbiodinium; species Symbiodinium pilosum. The sequence continues at coordinate 80,535 of CAJNIZ010016269.1, forward strand.
TGTAGCCTAAACCCTAAACCCTAAGCCCTAAACCCCTGAACCTTTGACCTGGCTCCCAAGGTTCGACACAGCGAAATACTCGCAGCTTCTAGGCGTGTTCAGGGCAGGGGGACATGGGCGCTATAAATTGGGCGGGACATATACACTCTCAGCCCTAGATCCCAGGCCATAGACCCTAAACTGCCAGGGATATGTGGTTTCGGGTTTGAAGGTTCAGGGGTGTCTAGCTTCAGGTTTCAGGCTCTTGTGTTGAGGGTTCTACACATGATGATGGAATTGAACATGTCAAGTAGACCTCAAAATGCTATTGGCAGTTATCGAGGCGCCTACACTAGTTTTGTAAGAAAGCTTGATGTGCGGTTAACGCACCTGCTTCAGAAAAGGCTATATGCTAGCGCACGATCTAAGACATCCCCGTAGTAAGCTTTACCCCTGTATAACCCTCCAAATTGGACCCTTAGAAGATTATCAGGGACCCTTGTAAATCCACTCAGAGCCCACAATCTCGCTGGGGCACCCATAGTCAAGGGCACAGCAAGTTTCAGGACTCCCCACGTGAAGAACCCTGGCATGTGGGCAGGCACATACTAAACCCTAAACCCTAAATCCTAAACCCCAAACCGTAAACCCCAGACCCTAAACCCTAACTGTAAGTGTTGTTTGGCAAATGTCGCACGTAGGAGCTTCTACTTCTACCCATGGACGACTGTCAGATTCACGCTCAAAGCAGGGCTGCGTCGTCAGCAATGATACCTTAGGTGGACCCCCCACCCAGTAGTGGTAGTATATATATATATAGTGTAATATAGCTTGTGTATAGGGTTCCAGGGATAATGGAAAAGCAAATGGAAGCTTACTATTTGGGGTTCAGGGTTAGGTTAGGTGGACCCCCCCACCCAGTAATAGCGGCTATAAGGGCGAATGGTGATTATATTGGGGCCCTCTTATAGTCCTATTATGCCACGACTGCAGGGTGGGGGGCTCTACCTAAAAAATGTTGGTCTTGAGTGCGCTTGGGTTTTAGGCTTGACTGCAAAGCACTGCAAAATTGTTGTGTGGCAGCTACAGCTGACACTACAGTACTTGTGGATTTATTCCTGGGTAGTAGGGAGTGAAGCAAACCATGATTTGGGGGCTCTATGTGGATTACTCTGGGAATCCAATTCCCCAATCCCATCCAATGACCCTAAACCCTCCGCAGTTCAAGCCTAAATCATATCGAAGCTTCCATCTCTTTTCTAACTACCCCGAACTTTCACAAAGCACCATTTAGCAGGAGGCGTTTGGAGCCCTAAAAGCCTTGAACCCCAGACCCCCTGCTTGCTGGTGCTTATAGTGGAGTGGGGTTAGGGTTTTAGGGTTTAGGTTTTAGGGGAGTAAGTACAGAAGGTCCTGGGCCCTACATCCCTAAACCCTGAATCAAAGCTAGTCTATGCCTGGCTCAGTCGCCGGACGCCGGGATGAGGCAGAGGTCGCGAACTAAGAAAGCAGAGAAGCTGACATTTGAGAGTGTCTAGGGTTTAGGGGCTGGCATTTCAGAGCTATGTAGATTTCATGGGGTTCCGGATCTAGGGCTTAGGGTTTAGGGTTTAGGATCCAGGGCGTAGGGTAATGCTTAGGGTCTAGGGTAAAACCTAAACCCTAAATCCTAAACCTTAGGGCTTGGGCTAGGATTTAGGATGTAGTGCTAAGCTGGTGGGCACCGGGAAGAATTCGGGGAATTTGACTCTGGTGATTGACATTTTGGATGATACACGCAGTTTAGGGTCTAAGGTTTAGGGTTTAGGGTTTAGGGTTTACGGTTCCTGCGAGTATTCTTTCCCTTACTAGCCGGGTGTCAGCGGGCCGTGCTTGAAAGCACGTGTGTCAAGGTTTTGAAGATTAAATTTGCCCGGAAGAGAGACATACACATACACTATTAAAGTGGAGACCCGTGAATTCACACAAAGCTCGATGTAATTGTGCTTAAGGCGAGCGGAGGGGATGGATGATGTACGATGGATGGAGGAAATTTTGCACCACTTAGTATCCCCAAAGTAGTGTAATTGTAAACGCTAGCGCGCGCCCGCCTCGGCTGGCCGGGCTTCCCACTGTAGGAACATGTAATTATAGATATACAGGTATTTAAGTTAGGTATACGGATACAGTCATATGCCTA
>CAJNIZ010016269.1:82792-93871 GCA_905231905.1 Symbiodinium pilosum
ACGGTAGCTAAAACTCCTCGTATCTCGCAAAAGTGCTCTTGTCATAAGCCACCGCAAATCCCAATTACGTGTACCCAAAACGCATCATTGTATATATTGTAAGCCATAGTATATATTAGGGTCTGTAGATGTTGCTCCATGCATGTGGAGGGTTTTCCAAGACGGCCATTCTAGGCTCCACAGGTATTAGGGGCCTCTAGGGGCCTCCAGGGGCCTCCAGGGGCCTCCAGGGGCCTCCAGAGGCCTCCAGGGGTGCTCCAGGGGCCTCGGGGCCTTCAGGGGCCTCCCAAAAAACTCACACAAACAGTTTGAACGAAAAATGCGCCCGCCGCGTACCGGCAAAGCCTCGAACCCTGGGCGAGGCTGAANNCAGGTTGGACTAGGCCACCCACCATGGCGGGGGGGGGGGGCCAAGGCTTGAGCACCTCTGAGGCTGGATGCCTCGGCGAATTGCCATGAATGGGGCCATGTAGGGTGTGGAAGATTTCCCCAAAATGCAGTAGGCACCATTCCAGGGAAAAGGCAATTTTTTTTTCTGATACTCCTGTCCCTGGAATATATAGGGATTATGTAGGGGGTATGTAGGGATTATAGCGAGATAATGGAAAAGAAGCTGGAAACCACTACGGTGTAATCTTCAGGTTGCTGGGGCCGTGACTGAGGCTTTGCCAAGCCACCGAGAGCTCAACAGCTTTGCAAGCTTTGGGTACGACAAGGTTCCCCCGCAGTCCTGCCTCAAGCACTAAGCCTGCGAAGACTGGCCTTTGGTTAGCTGGGAATGAAGGCATGGAAAAAGAACATGGAAACTACCACAATGGGTTTTATAGGGATCCATTCCTTCATTCCCAGCTAACCACAGGCCAGAAGAAGCCAAGCCGAAGAAAGCGTCTTTGGAGCAGCTGCTGACGCGGAGAGGAACGCGGAGAGGACAGCAGGAAAACGCACCTGAGACGTGTTATACTCTCGAGATCAGGGTTCTATATCACCTTTATATGACCCTATAACACCCCCCAAAAACCCCTTATAACCCCTATAGAACCCCTATACGTTAGGGTTTAGGGTGCCAGTACAGAAGTCTCCCAAAGGCTGAGCGGACTTCATGGCTCGAGGCTAGCGTTGAGCTGCAAGAATTCTAGGGATCATGAGAATGATCCACTCCCCTGCTTCCCCCCTGGGTGTGGGGTTTAGGGTTTATGGCTTAGGGCTTAGGATTTAGGATTCAGGACTTAGGGTTTAACCCTTAGGCGCCAGTAAATGACCCTTAAAACTTTGCTTGAGTTACCTTCCAAAAGCTTGAGGCCTCAGCCCTCCGCCGCCTTCAACATTAATTCTAAACCTTCATCCCTAAAACCTTCCCCTCTTCAGAGTTTCGGATTAAGTTTTTAGGGTCTTGGTGTTTAAGGATTTGGGGTTTAGGGCCCCCGCCCCCTAAAGCTTGAACACCAATCCCGCCAACCCCTCAACCTTAAACCCTCAAGTCAAACGAAACTTACCATTACGCAGGGTCCCGATGCTCATGTTCCCACATTTGTTAAAAGCCAAGTTGCAAGCTTTAAAAGCAACGTCCCACCCCCCAAACCCTGAGTGATTGCAATGAACCCTCCCTGCTAAGAATCTGCGAACCCTGAACCCTAAACCCCTGACCCCTGAACCCCTACACTCCTAAAACCTAAATCCCCACACCCCTAAACCCCTACACCCCTGAAACCTAAATCCCTACACCCTAAACCCTTAACCCCAACACCCCTACACCTCTAACTTCCTACACCCCTTAACTCCAATACCCCTAAGCCCTAAACCCCCACACCCCTAAACCCCGTCTACGGCCAGGCCATGATTCAGGCGGAGGGAGGCCCTACACTCATCCAGATGCAGCGAGAACCACTGACACTGCTCAGGACAGAGCGGTTTAGGGTTTAGGGATAAGGGTTAAGGGTTTAGGTATACGGGTCTAGGGTTTGGGGTTTAGGGTTTAGGGATAGGGTTTTAGGGTTTAAGGGGCAAAGATGTCATGTAGGAGTCTCGGGTTTAGGGGCTTAGGGTGTAGTGTTTAGAGTTTGGGGTACAGGGGCTAGAGGATTTGCATTCAGGGCTTAGGATTTAGCGGTCGGGGTTGAGGATTGAGGGTTCGGCGGACCCTTCCGCTCAAAAATGAAATAGAATTACAATTCCCAATAAGCCTTCTACAGGGGCAAGCTGGAGAAACCATAGCTTTCACATGCTATGATGACAGTTTCAGACAGTGTGCCCTGATCTAGGAGTTATAGTCCATAGATGGAATATGGCTTTGGATGTATTTTAATAAGATCCCCCATATACCCCATATTCTCTCTACTTACGGGGGACTCTAAACCCCTAAACCCCTAAACCCTGAACCCTAAACCCTAAATCCTAAACCCTGAACCTTAAACCCTAAACCCTAAACCCTAAACCTTGAGTATGTAGGGGCTTAGGTTTGGGACTGAGGGATCAGATATATGGGGCCATTAAGGCGGAGGATCCATAGGGACCCTGAAGATGATCTTGTGATGGTTATGAGATTTTCGCCATAGTCCTTTAGGGTTTAGGGGTTGGGGCTTAGGGTCTATAAGGTTTAGGGTCTACAGGGTTTGGGGTTTAAAGTCTATCGGGTTTAGGTTTAGAGTCTATGGGGGTCAGTTCGAGAAACTCCCGCATCACCTCATGTTGGTGTCTTGCAGTCGAAGAAACCTAGGCACACCCTAAACCCTGTACATCCCTATAATAGCCGCTCGTGCACAAATCGCAAGCCCTTAACCCTTAACCCCGGAACCCTAAACCGCTTGAAGGGACGGCTCTAGATTCCGGCTTAGGGGCCGCGTCGAGGAGGGCTTGCAAGCAATGCAACAGGTAGCTAGGGATACATTGGGTTATGTAGGATTGTGGTTTCAGGGGTTGATGGTAATATAGCCGTGTACCTGATTTGCAGGGTTTATGGGGTTCACCATTACTGGAGAAACACATGGAAAGTGGAAGCTGGGACCGTGATGTAGTTGTTTTTACAACATTTAACGTGGAATCCTACAGGGGCACCCGGGTACTTGGAAATACACTTCGAAACTATGTTGGAAAGCCCCTCGAGTAGCATATTTTTGTAGGGTAGCCTGTGACTTTCGCGCGCTACGCATTTCAGCGCCAAAGCCTTTAACCCTAAACCCCCGGCTGGAGCCCTCAACCCTAAGCCCTAAGCCGCAAACCCTATAACTTAGGAGGACCCCCCACCCTGTAATAGTGGTATAATAGGAATATAACAGGACCCTAATTAGGTGGGGGGTCCACCTAACCTATGCCCTAAAGTGAGCTGATCAGGAGACATCCGAGCTTGGACCCGAATTGGGTGGATCCCAGTCACCACAACTGCTCGCTGCTTCAATGGGCCTGCTGCATGGGTGCAGACCTCAGACCTACGTACCCAGACCCCTGGGAGAATCTAAAAATTAGATCCCTTATATAAAGCTATAATCACCCCTATAAAAGCCCTATAAAATCCCAATAGTCTTCTAGGCGATCTAATGTTTAGATCCCTTTGGGGGTCTGGGTAAGAATGGTTTGTGCCCCCAAGAAACCGAGGTCCTCTTTGAGGGCTCCCATGACAAGGATAAAAGAAGAGCATTTGGAGTACGCCAGGGGGTACGCTTGCTTTTGGAGATTTCCACCACATTTTTTCGCAGGGGGAGTTCGGTGTTACAGGAGTTTCCCTTCCCCAAGTGGCCAAAACCGCAGTTAAGCCCAAATATGATTGTTTGCGCGACGTTTACCGTTTACCCTCCCCCCAACACACATGGAGCCTAACCAGGGGCTTAGAAAGACTACTGCCCCTGGAAAAAACCTGCGCGGGGTTTGGGGGGGAATATTGCTAAGATGCGCGAATGAAACGTGACACAGCAGTCACTTCTCTCTTTTACTAGGGGGTGTCCGAATGTGAGGGGTCCCTTCTATGGGGACTATGACGATGTTAAGGGCTTAGGAAAGTTTTATAGTGCTGGCCCTAGCCGCTAAACCGTGTAAACCTTAAACCCTGGACCTCAAGACGCCAAACCCCAAACCCTAGAAACCCTGAACCGATAAACCCTAAGCCCTATAAACCTTGTAAACCCTAAATCCTAAATCCTAAACCCTACCCAAACCCTAAACCCTAAAACCCTAAATCCTAAACCCTAAACCCCTACACCCTAAACCAACCTTGGACCCTCAACCTTAAACCCTGAACCCTAAACCCAAAACCCTAAACCCTATAAACCCTATAAACCCTACAAACCGTATGAAGTCTATAGACCCTACAAACCCTGGACCCTATAAACCCTATAAACCGTACAAAGTCTGTAAACCCTATAAACCCTGGACCTTATAAACCATTGGCATCGCCTATCTGCGAGGCTACGACGAGGTGGCGGCCGAGCTGCTCTCGCGCAAAGCGGATCCGAGCCATGTACCTCGGCCCAGTAATCCCTTCCCCCTAAAAGGGTTTAGGGAGCCCTAAACCTTAAATCACCCCACCTCCCTTGATATTAAATATGCCCAATACATTTTAATATTTCACAATGCGGAGTAATCAATTCCAGGGGTGGGGAGGTTTGATATTAGGGTGAGGGGAGTATCATCCTCTTCAATCTCCTTCCCCTAGGTAGCCAGCAGTAATCTAGGGTTCCGGGTTTAGGGTCTATAGGTAGAGGTACCCCAGTGGTATCCTTTTCCCCTTTTGGGGAGCCTTCTTATCTAAAGTGAACATTACGAAAGAGGCTGTATTCTTAAAGGGGTTACTGGGGAACCTAGTTAGTCCTGCTCAATTCTGCTTGGGATTTTTCAGGATGCCCATGGTCACCAGTACAGAGCAATATTTTATTCCCCTTTTGGTTAGTGCATTTTTGAGGGGAAATTGTTCTTGGTTCAAGCACCAACAAAGATGCTCAGTCCAATTTGGGTTCTAGGGTTTTGGGGTTTGGGTGTAGGTTTCTCATGGATCGCCAAAAAGAATGTAAAGATTGCTTAGCAGACCTCCCTCAACCCTGAAAAAAGCCCTAAACCCTTAAACCCTGAACCCTCATATCAGTCGTCTCAGGTGGGCGGCCAGGGAGTCTCCTGTCTGGCGGCAGTCCGGATCCTAAGACTCATGGTTTACCACATATAGGACTGAGGATTGAGGGTTTAGGGTAAAAAGGGTTTAGGATTTAGGGCTCAGGGAATAGCATTGGCTTCAGGATCTAGATCTGGGGTTCAGGATTTATGGTTTAGGGCTTAGAGGTTTAGCGTTGAGGGATAAATGGAGATTGAGAGGAACGTATGATTTAACATGAAATGGAAACTGGGTTCAGAAAGGGGTATACAGGGACAATTGCCAATTTTCTGGTGCTAGATTCCTTGTATAGTTATGGTATAAGGTATTTAAAAGGCAAATAGGATTATATCAGTGATTATGTAAGCCCCTGTGTCACACCGCGCTTCCGTTTTCCGAATCTCCAATGAACTAAGCCCTAAAACCTCAACTCCTCAGATCTAACAAATACAGTAGTTTCCATGTTCTTGTCCCTTTAGCCTCCCTGACTAATCCTAAACCCTAAACCCCTACACGTTTTCCGAATCTCCAATTAATTAAGCACTAAAACCTCAACCCGTCACACCTAACAAATACAGTAGTTTCCATGTTCCTGTCCCTTTTGCCTCCCTGACTAACCCTGAACCCTGAACACCAAAAATCTTAATCCTAGACCCTAAACCCCTACACGTTTCCGTTTTCCGAATCTCCAACTAACCAAGCCCTAAAACCTCAACCCCTCAAACCTGACAAATACAGTAGTTCCCATGTACCCTAAATCCTAAACACCAAAAATCTATACCCTAAACCCTAAATCCGTAAACCCCAAGCCCTACACCTTAAAGCCCAAGCCCAGGCCCTAAAGCAGCTTCCATCATTTCCACTCCCCCTGAGCCCGCGTGATACAGCAGTTTCAACTTTCTTTTCCTTTCCCTTCCCACTTACCACCTGCAACCCCAAACCCCAAAACCTTTAAACGTCCCAAGCCCTAACCCTAAACCCCAAAACCAAACCCTAAGCCCCCAACCCTAATCCACGTAATCATCGGAATCCCTACGCCCCCTAAACTTGAATCCTCAAACCAGAGTCCCTGATCCCTAAGCCTTAAACGCTAAATCCTAATCCTTAAAAGCACCAGCCCTGATCCCTACACCCCCCAAGCCTCAACCTTAAAAGTCCCAACCCCAAAGCCTCAACCCCAAACCCGAAAGTTTAACCCTAAGTTCAGATGCTTCGAGGCCTGCGCGCACAGCTCCATTCGTTGCGTGGAGCTTCTTCTGGAGGCTTGAGACCCCCTAAACCCTAGATCCCCAAACACTAAGCCCTAAATCCCAAACCCTAAATCCTAGACCTTAAGCCCTGAACCCGAACCCAAAAACTCTAAAGCCTAAACCCTAAACCCTACCCGCTAAACCCTAAACCCTACATGCAGGTTTGTGCGAGTTCCATTTTGGAGCTTACTCGGTTTGGGGTTTGTAGGGCTTATATAGGGTTTGTACAGGGTATATATAATATGTGTATATGGTTTTTGTGGGTTTATGAGGTTTATATAGGGTTGGTATGGGGTTCATATAGGGTTTTTGTAGGGTTAATAGGGTTTAGGCTTTGTACTTGGCACCGGGAACGTAACCCAACATGGACATGGCCTTAATTCAGGGGTGTGACTTCTTCTTCTAGTTTGCCCAATTAAGAGAGAGAGAGAGAGATATATATATATAGAGAGAGAGAGAGGGAGAGAGAGTGTGTGTATGAGTGTGTGTAAGGGAGAGAGAGAGAGCGCGACCTTGACACCTGCAATTTCGGGTTTTAGGCTTTAGGGAGTTTCTCAATTTGAAAGATGTCCAGAAACTAAACCCGTTGTCAACAAGTCCCTATAGAATTTTTGGGGGGCGCTGACGTCCCTTAGTGTCACTCTATACCCCAAAGTCGGAACGGGGAAGTTATGCATCTTAATGGATCCCGACTACACCGTAGGTTCCACTTTAAATGGCCTGCAGGGCTAATTATCTTTGAATATCCTCACTTGTAGTAGGGGAATCCATAAAATCCGTTTTGTTGCAGCCAAACCTGCGTCCTCTAACAGGCTAAAGCCGAAACCCTGTTGTTAGAGCCATGGAAAGGGAAATCTCCACGCCTCTTGGCGAGGGGCTTCTTCTTCCTGTGTAATTAGGGGTTAGGCTTGAGAATCCTCAGGGTTTCAGGTGCCCCTATAAACCACTATATAATCCCAGCTTTCATGAAATCCATTTTCTGGTCTAGCATAGGGCATATATATATATATACATGCATACAGTATCCCCAACTCAACCACTATTGGGTCAAATCCCGCTTGTGAGGATAGAATATGGAATTCCCCCAAACCATAGTAAGAGCCCCATATACCCTACATTAGCCTTATATTCTATCTACCTAGGGGGACTATAGGTTTAGAGGGCCCCCACCAGTAAACTCAATCTGGGAACAAGCTGCAAAATGTTGCAGGCGCGGTGTAATGCTGATGAGGTGCTGTCCCAAGGGGCCCTTTCAGGGCGAAGGGTTTTGGAGGATAGGGTTGAGATCCTAAACCCTAAACAGGGGGTTTAGGGTTGAGATTTTAGGTTGAGTAGCTTGCTCCATGAGTTCCCTAAACCCAATTCCTAAACACCACTAATCCAAAAGGTTTAGGGTTGAGTTTGTAGAGTTTAGGGTTTAATGTAGACCCCTGAGTAATACCACCCCCCCTAAAGTCCCTAAAAAGGAAGGGGTCTATTATTCACGAGTCTACACTAAACCCTAAACCCTAAGTTGAGATTTCAGGGGTGGGGGCTTAGGGTTGCTGTCTTCGCGCTTTGGATTTCTGGTTCAGGGCTTGGGGCTCGCAGTTGCAGGGTACCCAGAAGGTTTAGGGTTTAGGGTCCAACTAGGGGTACCATTTTGGGGATCCCCATAATAAGAACCATAGTATACTGGGGTCTATATTGGGGTCCCCCTATTTTGGGAAAGTATCACATGTACAGCTATTAGGGAATTGGGACCCATAATTCCTCCTACAGTATGGTATTTTGGGGCCTAATTCCCTAATAGTTGTATATATGGACCCTCTGGAGTACCTAGTAAGTTCGGTTTCCGGTAAGTTTAGGGTTTAGGGGTTATAAGGGTTTTGGGTTTCGGCCTTCCCAGGAAGGTCCTGAATCCTAAGCCTTAAACCCAAAGCTCTACACCAAAAATCCTAGACTATTTCCTTGGAGAGTTTGTAGTAAGTCAAGAGTCCCAGGTTCTAGGTTTCGAAGTTCTTGCCGCCATTCCCTTGGGTTAACACGGGCTAGATAGGTATACGTATATACGTATAACATATATGTACATATTTATGTATATAGAGCAGGTTCCGTGAGGTCTCTATATCATATATATATATATATACGTTCCCAAAGTCTAAACTTATATATACATATATATATATATATACATATGATCGTAACTAGTGCTTTATCGTTGGCCAAACGGTTCATTCCCTTCCCAAATCTTAGAGTCCAAGCCTGGAACTCGCAACCTCCAACGCCTAACCTGTCAGTTAGCCATGCAGGGTTCAGGGTTTAAGGTTTATGGTGTGGCATTTAGGGTTTAGGGTTTAAGGGTTTAGGGTTTAAGGGTTTAGGGTTTAAGGGTTTAGGGTTTAGGCTGTAGGGGTTCAGGGTTTGGTGTTTAGAAGCCCTACAGCCATAGGGATATTACCCTCCTTTACAAAAAAATCAAATGGCAAAGAAAATGGAGAATGGAATGGAAACTGGGCTTATGTAGAGGTCCATCACTGATCTCATAGATAGAATGTGGGCTATATGGGGATCTTGTTATGATATTCGGGAGCTCCACGTTGTACCTAATTACCCAAGGAGGATCATAATCCTACACTCTCATCCAGAACCCCTAAACCTTTACACTGAAATTCAACCCAAATCCCCAAACCTTTGCACCCAAAACCGTCTAGCGTCTCACCTCTAGGCCACCCTTTGTATCAGGTGGCCGACGATCGTGGCCGGCAGACATTGATGATGTGGGCTTCCCGCATTGACTACGTGGATGCCGTTTCTCGGCTTGGGTTAAGAAGGGGTAAAGTAGGTATATGCGTTTAGGGTTTTGGGCAGTAGGTCTTTAGGGATTATATATATATACAGCTTTGTATAGGGTTGTAGGGGATATACAGGCTAATTTAGGGTTCAGGGTTTACTGAGGTGAATCAACCAATACTACTACATCATCTCCGTCATGGAGTGTTAAAAGGCAAAGAACATGTACGATGAAGGGATACTGGGATAATATGGGGCATATGTACATGGCTGTGAACTTCCGTAGTTAGTGGTATGAAACGAAGGGAAGCTGCAAAATCCAATGGACGCTCGGATTGCACAGGGGTTTCTGGCTTTGTGGGGAGTTTCTGGGTCATTGTTGGCATGTTGGATACGATTTTCCTCTTTTTCACATTAAATCATTAAGCAAGATTCACAAAACCACCCAGTTTCCATGACGTTTGGACGACTTATTTGATTCTCCTTCCCCCTTAATCCCTACAATGCTATCTAATGAAGGAATCAGGTTAAATCTGATTGGGCAGGCAAGCTGGGCGATGTTTTTACAGTTTCGGGCTCCTTCACGGAGACTCTTAAGGATATGCCGGGATATCTAGGGTCTTGCGATTTGAAGACTTTCGCATGTAACGTAGGCTCTAGGAGGACCCACTGAGACTACTTAGGACGGATGGCTTTCCTGCTGGCATCCCTGGTTAAGCCTGAAGCGTAAAGTTTAGGGCTTAGGGGTTAGGGTTTGGGGTTTAGGGTTTGGGGTTTAGGGTTTAGGACAAACCCGGAACCATGAGGTTGTTCTTTGAGGGGACCCCCATGTTTTTACTCATTGTGCTGCCCGTCACCCTAAACACTAAGCCCTTGACCCTGAACTCTCAGCCCTAAATCTTAAACCCAAAACCTTAAACCCTAAATCCGAAGCTCTTAACGCTAAACCCTTCATCCTAAAAGCTTCATCTAAACCCTAAACCCTTTAAACCCAGACCTAGGACGGGGGTGCAGCACCCAATCCCATCCTTGGGCTTCTGCTGCAGCACCGCGCTTCCGTCAACCAGGCACGAACTCACCTGAGTAGTAGTGTTGTATTTGGGGATGCTATGGTACCCAATACAGAGTAAGATTATATCCTCCTTCAATGCTGCTCACCTGGTTCTAGGGTTTACGGGGACGTCGTAAGTAATGGAAGAGAACATGAAAACTACTATACAGAATTGAGGGTTTATGGTTTAGCGTTTTACTGGGTTGCTGTTAAGGATCTTAATTTAAGCTACTGTATTGTGGAAACCCTATTTTTTACTACGTATCCCCACTAAGGTGACTAAGCTTAAGTTCCTGCACAGCAACCCAGTTCAGGGTTGAGACGTACCGGCCAGGGGTTCAGGATTTTGAGGATCTAGTGTCTTTTTGTTTTTCCCCCCCGAAGGGGTGGGGGGGGCGGGGGTCGAGTATTGGGGTTTAGGGTTTAGGGGTTTAGGGTTGAGGGTCACATGGTCTTAGGTTTTTAGGCTTGAGGCTTAGGGTTCAGAGGTCTCAGCCATGTGGTTTCGTGGTTCGAAGGTTTGACCCGAAACACGGACCCCGATGCCCTAAACCCCAAAGCCCCCAAGCCCTGAAGCCCCAGACCTTAAGCTCAAAGCCCCGAACCCCAAATCCCTAAACCCAAGCCTCAAACCCTGCCCCCAGACCCCAAATCCTTAAGCAAAAGCAAAGCCCTCAACCCCCAAACCCTAAACGCTAAGCCCTAAGCCCTAAACCCTCAACCCTAAACCCTAAACTCTCAACCCTAAGCCCTACACCCCTTAGACCCCTTACACCCCCAGACTGGCAGGTTGACGATCGAGGGCAGAGCGCCCTGATGCACGCCTCGCTCTAAGGTAGGGCTTAGGGTTCAGGGCTTAGGGTTTAGGGTTCAGGGCTTCGGGTTTAGGGTTTGGGGTTCAGGGCTTAGGGTGTAGGGATTGGGGTTCAGGGCTT
>CAJNIZ010016280.1:6899-27003 GCA_905231905.1 Symbiodinium pilosum
GATGTTAAAAATCCTGCATGACCCTAAGTACCTTATACTTGGGAATAATGGTAAACCCTAAACCCTAAACAGGGTTTAGGGTTTAGGTTTAGGGACATAGTGGTTTACACAGGTCGGGGTTTCCCCAAAAATCCGGGCTACCTGTTTAGGGACCCTTACAATAAAGATGATAGTGCTTTGGGGTGTATATTGTCATTCCCGAAAAATATGGAAACCGCAATATTGCGGTTGATGGAGTTGAACCACCTAAGGTTCCTACATGACTACGGTTCATAGAAAGGAAGGGACGCAGAGTCAATCTGACAAGTTCAGGGCGTAGAAGGTGCTTTAGGGTTCATAGGGTTTAGGGTTTAGGGCTGAGGTGGAGGCGTGAGGATGAAAAAATTCCCTATGTAAGGGTCCAAGGGCCCAACTCAAACATATATTGGCGGAAGGGATCTTTCAAGGACCACTTCTTCGGCTCAGAGTCTCTTTGTCCCCTAAACCCCAAACTCTAAAGTCTAAACCGCTTTAGGCCCAGAGCATCTCTAGAGGAAGCCACTCAGGCCCATAGTCTGTACTAAGGTACACAGCTAATCAATGCAACCACGTAATTGCTCATCGGGTTCGGGGCTTTTGGGATTTTATCGCGGATAACTTGGGGGCTACGCATAGTATATCATCGGAAAATTTGTCAGGACTTCCAACCTCTTGAATTTCGCTCATGAGTTTAGGGTAGAGGATTCAGTCACGTAATGGTTCATTTGTAGTTTGAGTCTTCCGGTCAGCGTCAAGAGTTGATTAGACGAATCGAGAAAAAGCTCAACGTGCTCTAAGCTACATTGGCTTACATTGGCCTTGGTACCAGTTCTTGAAGAGTTGCCAGCACATCGTAAGACATGATGCTCGTGTAAGACATGATGGCTGATGGAGTCATGTCGGGTATTTCGTATTGCATTCAGGTTCATGCCCTAAACCCTACACCCAATACCCTAGACCCAGTAACTTTACACCCTGAACCCTAATACTCGAGGAGAGACAAGAATAGCTCATGGTGCTTTCCGGAATTCCCAGGGTTTATAGATTTAGGGATTGGGGGATTAGGTGTTAGGGGTTCAAGGGGTAGGGCTTTGGGTTCAGGGGGTTTTTATGTAGCAGAATCCCTGGGAGTCTAAATCTAAGCATACTGCGCATTTCGGGCCCTCAAGTCTGTTTGGCGAACTTTGGGCTAGGGGGATTCCTAGAGAATGTGAAGCCCTGTGGAAGTTCAACAGCATTTCCCAACAAGATTAGACTCTTTGGATAAGCCCGAGCCCGCCCTAAACCTGAAATCCTCATTCTGTACCGCAAACCCTGAATCCTTAATCCTGAACTCTAAACCCTACATCCTAAACCCCAAACTCATTCAAGGTCCCGGTACGAGCCAGATGCGCGGCACTCGACTTTGCCTACACCGCAAGACCCAACCCTAAACCCCGACCTCTATACATGGCTTAGGGTTTAGGATTTGGGGTTCAGGGTTTCGGGCTTAAGCTATGTGAGCTATCGTCTAAACTCCTTGAAGGGGGTTATACAGGGGATTATAGACGCGACTACCATAGGGGTTAACTAGGAGCTTAGACTATACCTCACACAGAGTAACCAATATACCTAATGGCATGGGCCGTGTACCTCATACTTTTGTATCTTTGCTTGCTTTAAGGTTACTCTTCGTACACACTGAGACCCAAACCACAAAATTCCCAAGGCTACTTCATGAACCCTGAAACCCGAACCCTACACCCCACTCCGTAAAGCCCAAACCCTGCACATCCAACCCCCCAAGACCCTAAACCCTGCATACACCCTGGATGCAGACGTTGGGTTCCTGCACGCTTTGCTGAAATAACAAGGGTAGTTTTGGTTATTAAGGGTGTAGGGTGTAGGGGATACTAGGAGTTTAGACTCTAGCTCATGTAACCATCTACCAACAGGCTCTCATAATTTTGAGAGGCCCGCAAGGCGTCTTAGTTTTCATGCTTATTGCCGTACCATGAGAAGAGCTTATAGGGCTTTAGGGTGTTAGGGTTCAGGGTTTAGACAGCGTTCTATAGGGGGTGGCCCCTTAGGTATAGTATACGTGGGCTTCTAGCAGGGATAAGCATGGCTGCATGTCCTATAACTTGTACTTATGGGGAGGTGCGCCCCTAAACCCCAAACCCCAGACTCTAGGGCCTATATGGAAGTTATGCCATGGCGGGTCGAGGCCTAAATCCAAGTGTGCTTCCCCGTGCCGCAAAGCCGAAACCTGTAGCCCTTGAGACCACGCACGATTAAGGGCTTCAAATCAAGGAGGCTTTAGGGTGGAGGTTTTTCTCAACCCAGCTTTTCAAAAATTGTAAGGAGTGTATTGGTGTTGCTGTAGTTTCATCCTACAGTCCTTCAACCCCTTACCATTTAAACGGAGCTCTCCGCCCCCGGGCAGAACCTTGCTCCACCAATTAACCCGTCTTAACCGTCATACTGTGGATGCCCTACACTTCAGGAATTGCAGTAGTATTCGGGTCCTAGGTGGTGCAAAATTTCCTCCATCCATCATCCGGCTTGGTGTCCTAGATGTGGTTCGTGTGGAGGTTCATTTGCATGGTGCTGTTCTGGATGTGTGAAACGTGCGAGAAAGGTCTACGACACATAGTTTGGAATAAGGTACACTCCTAAAAACTGAACGCGGCACTTGAAAGAGGCCCTCTCATCAGGATAGTAGTCTGCACGAAATCCTTTCTAGGTTCCATGTTAGTTTTGGGCAACCTACGTTGCGTTTGGAACGTCGGCTTCCTCCTGAGGTCGTAACCTTGAGCGAGGCACCCATCTTTCGGAGGGTGACTCCGTCAAAAGATGTGAGAGCGAGGCAGAGTTCTCTGGTCCTTTTTCAGAGGGTCCAAGTACCCAAGAATTAGGTCCCTTTGAAAGGGAATATATAATCGGGATCTATAGGGGTATATAGGGATATCTAGGGTTTGGGCCCCAGGTACCAAATAATTAGGTACTTGGGGTTTAGGGTACTAGTAACTATGGTACTGGTTTCGGGTAAGTACAAGTATGTAATTTCTAGGTACTTGGACCCTTAGGGTTCTGATCTTCGGTGGATGGAGGAAATCTTGCCCCACTTATTTGTATGTAAGGTGGTGCAAAGTTTCCTCGATCCACTGTCGCGCTGCGTCCATGAACGCATGCCCAATCATCTACAGTGCTTTCTGGTACCCTCGCATCTAAAACTCAGAAGAACAAGTCCAAGTATCGACTAGGCAGTTTGCAGTCACGTTCCCAGGACTTACAACACCACTTGAGGGTTGGGGATCTCACAAATATTGTGGGCCAAAAGAGATACTGTATCTGCAAGATCTTGGAATACCTGTTAAGCTGGGGAACAAGATGTAGAACTCTGAAAGAGTAGAACTCACAAATTCAGGACCTCTAGCGGCATAACCTTGATGCCGCATGATTTGCCTGCGCCAGGACCAGAGAGGTCTTTTCGCTCGTCAACGATGCCATCAACAGACGCTCGGTATCGGGAATTGACCCTAAGCTCCAAGTACCTGATAATCATATACTTACGCAAAACCAGTATTGCAGTTATTATTGCCACAGCCCCAGTACCTAATTACAGTATAGAGTACTTGGACCCTCTGGGCGAACTCCTCCCAGAGCACCGGGCCACACTACGTGCAGAGTTTGGTTCCTGCATGTCTTTCCAGCAGACCTCTTGGGGACAAAGGTTCCCAAAACAAAAGGAAACCCCATGTAGACCCCAACACGCTGTAATCCTTATTATGGGAACCCCCAGAAAGGCACCCTCAGAACAGGGGCAGACATACCTGAAGCTGCAGCAGGATTCCTTGACCTATTTCTGGATTACATCGACAAATACCATGATGTAGTAGGCATTATGCGCGCAGATTGACGCTTCTGACTGTTCAGTTTCAGGATTTTGTCGGGCGTCTTGAGGGTGATGTTGAGAGACGCCTGTTCAACTTTAAGCCAAGAGCTCAAGCTTTTGGCGTCTCTGGTCCCTGTACCTTGAGGAGGAAAGATGAAAGATGAGGGGTATGAGCTTTGGACCAGTAAGTACTTGGAGGTCCATGAATACTTCTATTTAGACTATCTATAATTGGGTCATGTGTAAGGTATATGTAGGCCATGACCTCCCAGGTGTAGCACTACTTGCGAGGTTCCCGATCCTAAGCTTTTCAGCTTTGATTGCGACTTCCTGAAGGAGGCAGTGGAACCCTGATGCCGACCAGGTCACCCTGCAAAAAGAGTGTCCTAGCTTCGCATTCCTTCCCGTACCCCCTGCACCCCAAATTGCCTCGGAATCCATGAAACCCAAACCCGAAACCGAGACGCCCAAACCCCGTCGGGCTCTGCCAGTGGAGAAAAGGTCCGACAAAAAACAAGCAAACAAACCCTGCGTTACGGCCTAGGGACCTAACAGTCAGACCCCAAGCCCGTAGACACCTAGACAAAGAGCAAAGTTGCAGTTGACGAAGTCGTAATATGTTCTGTGTATGTGTCCTGCGCACTACGTACTTCAGGAAGACAACCCCAACCCGCACATGGCACACACTTCAACTCGAAAGACATGAACAAAGCAAGCCCGAGGATACAAGGAGCCAGCAAGCTTCAGCTATGCATCCACGGTGCCGGTCCAAGCATGCACAAGGGCTACAATAGTCGAGGGGTTCAGTCAGAGCTCTGGGGGATTAAGTGCTAGCGGCTCATCCCTGATGAGGACCGTACCTTTCCCCAAAAGCTTTTGTGTTTGTGTGTCTCCTTGGTGTATGGCTCACGATGATTGAGAACACTCTGGGTTGAATGGTCAGATCAGAGCTGCAGGTCATTCATTAAGGAGAGGAGATTTAAGGCGCTTGCATTGTTTCAGGGTCTACGGCAAGAAGCTACTGAGTTAGGAGCTAGGTTAGGGCTTTAGCATTGCCGTCTACTACTACTATCTCTTTTTGTACATAGGCCTTTTCCAGCTCTACCTAAATCTCAAAAATAGGTTAATTGATAGCCCAACACCCCGAACAGCAGGGCAATCACTTTACTTGTCTTCGGGGCACAGGTAAACCCTAAACCCATCCAGCAGCCGAATCCCAACACCCTAAAACCCGACAGCCTCACCCGCTCCAGAAGTTCAGCGCAGGTGAAAGAATGGCGCTGTGCCAGATCAGTTCCATCTCTTCGCCACACCGTCCGCAGTGTGCTGGGCAAGGTGACTTGAGCACCGATGGCAGGATTTGTTTCAGGTTTGGGGGTGTTAGGGTTTAGGGTGTAGGGTTTTGCACTTCAGCGTGTTGGGTGTAGGGATGCAAAGTTGTTTCTGAGGCTTTACACGGATGGCTTTTAAGATAAGCATGGCAGTCCATTGCTGCTCGGGTACCGTTCTGTAGCGAGGGGCGAGATAATGGTCAGAGAAAGGGACCGCTGGCCTGTGCTGCTCAATCTGGACTGCGTTTCCTTGCTTGGCTGGAGTGTCAGATGTCTCGACTCGACGTCTGCATGGTGTTTTCCAACTAACTAGAGACCAGGTTCTCCTCGAAGGTAACAGAAATCAATTTGATTGCTCGGGTCTTGGGGCTTGAGGTTTGCATGTAGGCTTTCAGAAAGTTATCATGAGCAACTAGCCGGCTTCTCGCCCCAAAATTAACCCTACATGCAAGATTGCAGACCAAGCGTCTCAATCACTCGGTGTTTTGGACATTTGGGGTCAGCCGTGGGTTATGGTTCTACCTTCTGACCTGCTTGCAAGACCAACGAAGAGTCAGATGCCTTGTCATCACCAAGCCTTCTCGCACAAAACCCTGCAAACCCTAAGCTCTGAAACCCTCCCCGGAAACCTGAACGTTTTCTTGTCATGACGTGGACTAAGGTGATGCCATCGGCCGCCAGCAGGACGCCCTATTTAAGGTCTATCATTTACACTCGGGCTGCAAAAAGCCCCAATATCTATAGACATCCGGGCCCGACGTAGTTGTTATTTATGAGCTTGGAGCTCCAGGGTCACGGTTTAGAGTTTGGGGCTTCGCGGCCCCGAGTTTGTGGATACTGCTCATTGTGCATCAGTTCGAGGTTCCAGTTAAAACTTTAGTTTTAGGGTATGGGAGGGCCCTTGTCCGAAGGAAGCAAAAATCTCAGCTTTTGGTGTCGCTGAGTGGAGCGTATCCCCTTATCTTCTGCGATCTGCGGTGCATTAAGATGCCTACGGGCGCATCAGCATTGGATTCCACTCATCCCTGTCATGTCCCAGAAAGAGACCATGAAGTCTTGGGATTGGAATCCTTGGGTCGGCCCAGTGCTTTCCCAGAAAATCGCAGAAACCATTTAACCCTAAGGGTCCAAGTACCCAATAATTACGTACTTGGGATTTGGGTAATAGTAATTATAGCGCAGACTTTGGGTAAGCATATGATTATTGGGTACTTGGACGCTCAGGGTAAGATTAATGTGTGGCTCCTACTCGGCGGTTTACAGGTTGCTTTAGGCACGGTCAGACAGAGGTAGGAGTACGCCAAGTAAGGCAGTCAGGTTACTTTTGGATGCAGCTATCCTTCTCGTAACTCCATGTAAAAATGTCCATGCTCCTCCATCTAGGGGTCCAAGTACCTAACAATCATTCTTACCTTAATCCCGAGTACCTGATTATTGGGTACCTGGACCCTCTGCACCAAGTTCAGGTTTTGATCTCTATAGGTTAGGAGGACCCCCCACCCTGTCATAGTGGTATAGTAGGAATATAAGAGGGCCCTAATATAATCCCTTTTATCCATTATAGTCACTATTACTGGGTGGGGGGTCCACCTAATCTATGAGTCGACCAAGCCATCCCTGGGAATGCATAAGCCTTAAACCGCCACGCAGACGGTGACAGCATTCAACATTAGTGTGCGCCCCTGCTATTAACCCTGACTAATACATCCCAAACCGTGGATTCTAGGAAAAACTTCAACTCGAAACATCAAGCACTTAAAGTATAAAACTGTGACAGGATAGCAGCCCGGCAGCTGGAGAATGCTGCGGACGACGTAGCCGGCATCAGCAGGCAGGCATGAGCACTAGGGCTTTGTGTATGCGAGCCTTGAGATTTGCAGCTTGGGGAGTTTAGGGTTTGGGGTTTCGGATTTTCAAATCTGCGGAGGGCCCCTACATATTTGTCAACTACGAGAACTCAAGGGTTGCTTCTTCTTCGGAAAACGTAGGGCGGTCACTTAGGTACACTAAGACCCGCAATTTTGAAATTCCCATATGCTTGCTCGACGAGCGTAGTGTTACCAAACTAATTACAACAGGGACCCCCAAAGGGACCGCGTTGCCTTCAAACAACTGCCATATGCTTGTGATATGATCACATGAATCTACGAAACTGTGAGTAGCTCCGTAAAAAGTAAGAAGTGTCTAAGTTGATTGTGCGTTTTCCACGGACCAATGTATAGATTGCACACATGAGGAGATGAGGGGATTCCGAAAAGTCTTCTTAATGGCAGAGGAGCTTTCAATCGAAAAGCCTGAAAACCCTAAACCCCCAAACCCTGAAGCCTAATTGTAAGTGGCTGGAGGGTCTGCAGTTCGAGATGTTAAAAGGCTGTAACCCCAATTGCCCAGAGCTTTGTAGCAAGTAACGGCTACATAGTGTAACTCACTACTCCTACTGCTTAGGAACCATTATTTTCAGCTTAGGGTATAGAACAAAATTGGTTTGTATTGTAGGTCTAGGAGGATCACAGATAAAACTGTAGGTAGGACTCATGGATGGGGTTAGCAGTCGGAGGGAGGTAAGTAATGCACTAGCAGCTTTGGGCTTATGCGTCCTGGCTTGTGCGAAGGAGCGGTATGAGCCATAGTCTAGATGCCTTAAAGAGGGTCATATAGGGGATTGTCTAACGGAGTATTATCTAGGTTGTCAAGCGGGTTACTAGACGTTTAGACCATGGCTTATATGCATTTTCATGTGTTGCTTTAAACACCTATCATATATGCAGTTTTGCTTCCATATCTGGCGAGTTGGCTGGAGTCAAGCTTAGCGAGATGCTGCTCTCTTAAGGGCGTGTATATCGCCTCGAGGTCGAAGGATGCTACCTTCCAACAGATGTCTGAGCCGCAACCCCATCACCAAAGAACGAACATTTTGCAAGCAGAAATGGCTCTGGTTTCTGAACAGATGGTGCTCGAGAAGTAGCCCTCCTAAAAAACATTCCCAACATAACCCGTCTATAACTTGGGCATTAAACGTTCCGACGTGTCTTGGGATTTCCAGTTACTCCCAAGCTTGTTGCCGCCGTATCGCAGATCCCAGAGGGTCCAAGTACCCAATCATTAGGTCCCTGTAAAGGGGGTTATATAGGGGTATATAGGGATCTATAGGCGTATATAGGGTTTAGGGTCTAGGGTCCACGTACCCAATAATTCAGGACTTGGGTTTTGGGTAATATAGCAATTGTAGTGCAGGTTTTGGGCAAGTATCTGATGATTAGGTACTTGAACCCTTACAGGACGGCATTGCTTCGGAGCCATTTTTGCGCAGACTCAACAAAAGCAAGAAGGTTTAGGGGCTTAGGGTGTGGGGTTCAGGGGCAGCCGAAACTTTGGCCTCATTATTATGAGACTGCTCGTAAGAGCATGTGCAAGGAATGGAGGCACACATGGACGCTTCCAAAAATGTTCCTACGAAGTCTATCAAGAGAGGCTTTTGAATTAAGCGTCCGTTTAGCGATGCCAGGCTTTGTTTGCAGAGACACTAAGCCCAAAACTCTAGACCCGAAGCGCCTTGGGTCAGTTTCCATTCCATTGTCCATGTTCTCATCCATGTGATTCTCCATTATTGGGTGGTAAAACCAACTTATAGTTACCTGATTAGCTGTGTAGGTAACCTTGATAGCTCCATCTCCCCTAAACCCTGAACCCTAAACCCTAAACCCTAAACTCTAAACCCTGATTCTTGAACCCTACATCCTAAACTCTAAACCCTGATTCCTGAACCCTAAATCCTAAACCCTAAGCCATCTTGAGAAGTCCATCTCCGAAGTTGTGAAGGGTAATGCAAGCAGCCCTGGGCTCGCTTCTGCCTTCTGCTAAATTCTTTACGGGTTAGGGGTTTAGGATGCACGGTTTTAGGATTTAGGGGTTTAGGGTTGAGGGGTTTAGGGGTTAGTTAGGGGTTAAGCTGGTTCTAAGAGATATGCCATACAAGACTCTGCACACCGGCTGTATTCAAAACCGCGAGTTTAGCTTTGTAGAGAAACTCCAAGCTCTACAATTCTACCCCTAAGGGTCCAAGTACCCAATCATCATATACTTCCCCCAAACCTGTACTGTAATTACTATTACCCAAACCCAAGTAACTAATTATTGGGTAAATGGACCCTCTGGGTACAGGAGTTGATCACGATCATGGTGCCCAAGCTCTATGCCCTACCAGTCCCCTACACTGTCCACAGGAAATTGGACGAAGCAAAAGACTTCGACAGCCTGCGTGCCGAGTTGGCCGAAATGCTGGCTCCCAAGTCAGGTCTATCGGCTGCTGCTTCAAATTCCCGGCCTCAAAGTTGAAATAGTGGCACAACACACCCAACAATGTTCTACATGTGTTTTCTTGCTCGTAAGTTAAGGGCTTCTGCCAGGGTGAAGTAAGCAAGAAGTTTCGTTTAGGACGGCGAGGGGTGCAGCTTGTCTGCTCCTCCTCGTCCTGTTCCTCAATCTGCCTCATTCCCCTGGGTCTAGGGTTGGTTTAGGGTTTAGGGTTTGGGGTTTTCTTCCACTATGCACTCTCAAGCCAGCGCATCAACATGGCTCAGCTTCTGTTTCCTTACCAACTCCTCCACCCACAAGTTGCTTTGCTATTTGGGAGGTTGTGCTTTTGCGGTGCACGCTAGCATGCAGGGGCTATTGGCAGCAGTGAATCATGGCACAGCAAGACGTTTCGGAAGCTGCTTCTGCGGGGTCATGTGAGGATCATATCGCCCCATATACACATGTATATATATATATACATATATAGATATGTAGATATAGAGAGAGAGAGAGAGAGAGAGAGAGAGAGGGAGAGAGGGAGAGAGAGATAGTAGCTTCCATTCAATTTCCCATACACATGTATATTTACATATATAGATATGTATATACATATAGAGAGAGGGAGAGAGATAGTAGCTTCCGTTTAGTTTCCCATTTGATTTCGACTTGGGGCTCCTTTCAAGAGTGTGGTCCCTTTACTTATGGAAACTACCACATCATCCCTTTATAACCATACGTGTATGTAGATATACACTGAATGCTCATTCGCTTGCTGCATTCATCTCAGGTGCCAGCAGACGATTGACCGCTTACGAGCGCGTGCTGCAGAAGTACAGCATATCCTTGACACAGCCGAGGAAGGGTTGAGCCGGAATGTTTCGGGCTTAGGAGCTTTACTGGGTGTACTTGCATTTTTGGGGTCCTGTCCTACCATTCTGTATGGTATAGAAGGGTTCAAACTACGGTTTCCATTGCTCACGATAGAGATACATGCGGACGGTAGGGCTCTTCTGACCTTTCTGCATTGTGCGGTGGCATGTATGGTGAGACATGTTTGACAACGTGTGGGGGGGGGGGGATTGATGGCTGCTTGGTGGGTTTGATTCATCCCTCCCATGACAGTAAACGGCGCCCGTTGATGAAGAAGGGATACATCTTGGTTAGTTGAGCTGCCACGATATGGGTTTGTGGTAAAAGCGATAGTTTCCTAGCAGGATCTTCAAGCAATTCTTGTCATATCTTGACACCCCAGCACATACGGCCCCCAGCCAGGACTGATGTGTAAGTTTTACATTGGATGATATCCTACTTGTAACCCCTCTTTCAACCTAGCTACAGGCACCCTAAGTCCGCTAATATGATGGTAATTGCCCTATATCTGGACTTGAACCTCCAAGCCAGTGGAGAGCCATTGAGCACGTTTCCTTGGGCATGTCATCCAGCTGAAGCGTGTTGGGGGATTAAAAACTTACTTCCGCCTGCATCAAGAAGATGTTACCTGTTGAAACAAGTGGTCAGTGGTCTTAACAAACTCCAACGTGTACACTGCCCACTGTGGACGGAAAACATTCACTGGAAAGCAGGGGCACTTTTGAAGGCAAAGACGCCGGAAGCTTCTCAGCCACTGCAGGATACGCATGTTGAAGAGGAGAATTCGGATGATCTTCGAACAGGCCCAGTTTTTTGGTGGGATTGCGGGACTTGGGTGTTCCAGGGTCTCGTTACCAGTCCACGAGGTGCACTCTCATAGGCTAATGCTGAAAGCGCAAGGCGCCAGCGAAGTGCGTAGGTTGGGTTGCAAGTTGTACGCGATCATACCCATGCGCCACCACGTCATTCGTATCTGAAACCCGCCTTGAAGTCCTACAAACCTACACTCGCCCGACCCCTGTCAAGGATCTGGAAAGCCACACTTCTTTCTGTAATGATACCAAAATAATCCCCCGCCCCTAACATTAAAACCACCCACCCCCTAATTCTTGATATTCCCATGTGGAAAATTTTGCTATGTTGAGAATGTCTAACACTAGGGGGTGGGTGGATTTTGTATTAGGGGGAGGGGATTGCGTGTTTTCAGTTTGCAAATAGTCCGTTCCCACAAGCTTCTGGCTCGCTGCACTGCGAGCACATACAGACTTTATGAGCTATAGTCTAACGTCCTTAAAGCGGGTTATATAGGGGAGTATATACGGGACTACTATTATTCAGGGGGATACTAGGAGTTTAGACTATAGTTCATATAACCCAGAGGGTAGAACTACCTAATAGTTAGGTACTTGGGCTTTGAGTAATAGTAATTATAGTGCTGGTTTTGGGTAAGTATATGATGATTAGGTACTTGGACCCTTAGGGTAACGGCTACCCGGACCCCAGAAGTAAGTAAAATAGCACCCCCAAAACCCCTTGAAACAGACGAAAACGGCCATAATCCCACACACTTCTGGGGGGTTTTGGTAGGAGAGTGGGTGGGAAATATGCTCCCATAAGCACCTTCGAATCTCTCCAAAGCATGCATGATCCTTTCCAGGGTATTTAGACGTAAGCTGACTCGGGTTGAGGAAAGCATCCAAGCATTTGTAAGCCTGAGCACTCAAACAATAAGCCATACCAATTTACACCCCTGACCATGGTAACTACCCTTGAGGGTGCGCTTTCGAGCTCGTTGTAATTTGATCCGCTTCTCGCCCATGCATGAAGACGTGTAAGCCTTAACTTCACGGATCCATGTGTCTGGGCTAACCTGAGACTGCGACGCGCTATGCCCCATTGACCCCAAACACGCTGAGGGCTTAGGGAAACCTGGCACCCGCAGCCCCCAACCCAAAAGCCGAAAATCGCGTGCCAGAAAAACGAAGCCTTCAACCGCCGAACTGCAGCGACAAACATCGCAAAGCGACTTCAACGCAAAACGAACAAGCTGAGCCTCAGCCCGCAGAAACTTCAAGACCCAGACATATTGTGAAGGGTGTCAGGGTTTGGGGCTTGAGGCCTGAAAAGCTTGGATGGGCATGGCCCACTAGCGGCTCCACCCCAAGATGGAGGTTTCTGAAAACATGGGCTCTCAGGGACTCTAGGGATGCACGGGGATTGAAAGGGGCTTTAGGGCTTAGGCATAGGGTTATGGTTTATGGTTGGGGTATAGGGTATGGGCACCCCCAGAAAGAGAGAAACTATCAAATTGCCTTGCTGTTAGAACAGGATTCCAATGCTTGGATACTTGGGTTCGCAGTGCAACAGCGTTCCCCATACAGGTGTCCCTCGTTTTGGGAAATGGTAACACTCCTGTCATGAATACTCAGGCCTGTCATGGCTGCTCTGCAACTTCGAAAGTTCGAACTTGATAAGCCTCGCCTTATTCTACTGTAGCACTGTAATTTCCAAAGTATGGGATACTTAGCGTCTTGTAGGATTTCTAGAAACTACCATACCACCTCGAAACATGAGTTTGAATTCCCACCCATACGTGCTCAACACTTTGGGCACAAAAGGGGATAGATATTGTACCTAGAGTAGCCTAGAGCCTTGAAAAAAGGTAAAGATGCCAAAGTAGTTGGTACAGGACCCATTTTTATTTGGCATATAGCCCTAAGGGTCCAAGTACCCAATAATCATATGCTTACCCCAAACCTGTATTATAAGTATCATTACGCAAATCCGAAGTACCTACTTATTGGGTACTGGGACCCTTGGGGTAGGTTACTCTAGGTGGGGCTTGGGTTGAAAGACTGTAAATTTGTATCCTTAAGGTCTAGAACCTTGGGCCGGGCATTGGGTCCCAAATGCTCTAGCTAAAGGCCTCCTTTCATGGTTCAGGGAGTGGCTAAAAACCCTGAAGCCCTAGACCCCCAAAGCCCTATGGATACCTGGGCTGGCAGGGATCTCTGGTAGGCATGTAGGTATAAATCACATAGACCCAAACTCTAATCCTGCACACTGTGGGCTGGATGATGATGCACCCTAAACCCTACTCCAAGCCTTAAAGCTTATATAATCCCATTTAAGTCCTTATAACCGTATGACCCTAGACCCTAAAGTGGGCTGGCAGGGGTGCTTGATGATGGCTGGGCCAGAACAGCTGAACCCGAAGCCGCACCCAGCCAGCATTTGCATGTCACTGGCCTCCTACAAGGCGGGTGTAGGGTTTAGGGTTTAGGGAGGGGATACAGAGGTTATTCAAGGGGATATGGGATTTTTCCAGGGGTTATTATAGGCGATCAGGAAAGAGAGTGGAGAAGGGTGGGGAAAGTAGGGTGTTGGGAGGGTTAGTGTTTTAGGGTTTGGGGCCTGTAGCGTTTTAGGGCTTAGGGGAAGGAGTCATGGCTGGGTGCTCAGGAGTAGAACTTTTGACAGTCGAAGCCTCAGGGTGTATGTGCCTAGGGTTTGGAGGTTGTGGGATAAAGGGGCTTTGACAGGAAAGTTCTCAGTAGGGAGCGGGAGAGTGGATTATAGAGAGTTGAGACCAGTTCGGAGCTCTACATAGGAGCTACTAAAGCGAAGTGTTCCTTCGTTTCTGCAAAGTGAGCACCCTATAAGTTCACGTTGCATAAATGGGCCTCATGTAGGTTTGTATTGTAGCTTGCAGTGGCACCGATATTTGTGGCACTTATGAGGTGGAAAGACTTTCGGCCTTGGGATGCTGTAGCAATATTCTTGGACCCATGTAAGGGAACCCAAAGTATGTCGGGCCGCAGTAGTACAAAAGAGGGTCATATGACTCCTAATGTTGACAACCCCTCGTATCGGGGGACCCAGTAAAAGGAAATCACATCCTGATATTTGAGCTCCCCTTATTTCTCATGTTGTCGACTCTCTTTAGACAAGTCTGCAGGGCGATTCAGGCTTGCGCGGGCTTGCATTAGATCTCCTAAACCCTAAGCATAGTAGTCGTGTTGAAAGGGTTCAAATGAGGGCGCGCAATGAGGGTTGATGGCTGAAGAGGATATGCTGAAGTCGTTTAGGTCAGATTTCATGTGGGGTGTATAGGTGTACCCACGTCTTTTTGTTTGCAGGCCAAGGGCTGATGCGAGCTTTGCGTTTGTGTGCAAGATTGGCGCCTGTGGTTTAAGGTGCTTCTTCACATCACAGGACCAGAATCCGGCATTCGGTTAGCAGGGCATTCGGTGACCCATTCCCTGAGACTCTAGTAAAGCACTCGGCATAAAGTCAGTACTCTATGGAACTTCGAACCTTACAGTTGTTGTCTGTCACAGGCATCGAAGAGTCCACACTGCAGAGGCCTGTGCCCCAGAGGAACATGGTTTGGCGCTTCCGAAAAAGAAGGGTCACTCTTTGGGAGTTCCTATAGTCCTTTAGCGAAAACTGTGGTATTTGAAGAGTATATAGGAGGTCCCTAATTGCGGAATTGGAACTTCTAAGGTGCCATGATGTACAGGCTGTACAGGACAGCATGCATGGTCGGAGACCTGCTAATTCAGTGGCCTAACAATTACCAACATGATGGTCCTAAAATCCTTATGCAAACATGGTATAGGGCTCTCAGATAGACTTCAAAACAATATGGCTGGGCAATTTCAAGCGACCTCACCCGACCTCACCCTAGGTGGTGGTCTATTTAGGGAATAGTATCAAAACGGCCTTGAATTAGGAATTGAAATAATTCTAAACTACCCTGATATTGGTTATCATTTAAGTCCCCAAAGTTTGCTTGGGGGATCTTTCATCCGCTTCAGTAGCTGGAGGTCCCAGCCTTGAAAGTAAATGGCAGGTTCCAGCAGCTAGGGGGCCCCGTTTCGGGAATGTCCAGAAGAACGATTATAGCCCTAAGGGTCCAAGTACATAGTAAGCATATACTTCCCCTAAACCTGCACTATAATTACTGTTACCCAAAACCCGCCAACTCCCGCAAGCAGCAAGAGAGAGGCTCGTTGACATTAACTTGTTCTACTTGAAGTGAGCAGAGAAGCGGGAAGGAAAGGGGAGATCATGCAACTACAACATCTTCGTTGGCCGGACCCTCCCAAAAAGAGTTGCCCAGCTAGAAGTTGTTCCGGGCACAAAATTCAGATGTGTAAGCTGCTCCTCTCAAAGACCCTAAACCCTAAATGACATTGTAGCTTCCATTTGCCTTTCCGTTCCCTTACATACCCGTATGTATCCCAGTAGAATCCCAATGTAACCCCTACCTAGAGTAACCTGGAACCTCAAAAGAGAAAGATGCCAACGTATCAGGTGCTAAACCATCTTCATTAGGTATATAGGTTACTCTACCCTAGGGATCCCAGATACCTAAATAGTAGGCTACTGGGCTATGTAACTATAGGGTATATAGAACCCAGTTCCCATTATTTAGGTAACTGGGACCCCTAGGGCTGGGTATATGACATGTATCTTGAAGTCCTGAAGCGTGTTCGCGGAAAAGGTGCTTTGGCAGAGCAGGCAAGGTGGAGGAGATCCGCTTTCTGCCTCAGGACTGGTGGAGGGCTTAGGGTTTAGGGTGCTTGCGATTTGAGTAATTAATAGTAATTATAGCACAGACTTTGGGTAGAATTATGATTATGAGGTACTTGGACAATCAGGGAAGTGGTTGTGTTAATCCTCGAGCAGATTGATACGACATTACATGCCAGTGCACTTACTTAGCTATTTCTCTCAGAGGGTAGTTCCATTTTGGGGCAGTATACTCTAAGCCCGATACTTTTCAGGTTGTGGGATCCTGCTGGTCAGGGCAGCTATCGGGAGGTGAGGCAGCTTTGGACGGTATGCTTCGGAGCGCCTCCCCCCCGCCCCACCAATGGATTGATGGATATCGGGCACAATCGCATGAAAGTTCCATCTTGGCAAAGACGCAGAGCTGAAGTTTCCCAACCCTGGGCCAAGCTCAGCAATACTTGCAAGAGGCCAGGGCAGCACGGCAGTCCGCAACCTGTTTCCAAGCCTGTCTAACAAGCCTCCCGAAGCCCACTAAGCCATGTAACAGCTAGTATTGAGAGCACGTTCTCCAAAGAAGCTATGGGGAAAACTGTAAGGGGTTGATTTTCTCTAGCCCGGAGGGTGCAAGTCTCCAATCATTAGTGACTTGGGTTGGCTTTGGGTAATAGCCGTTATGGTACAGGTCTTGGGTAAGTATATGATTAGGTACCTGGAGCCTTAGGGTATTTTTCCGTAAGCCGAGAAACTTGTGGCTGCCATGAAGTTGCAGATTCAAGCCCTAACCCTAAGGATCCAAGGGTTTAGGGTTAGTTTAGGGTTTAGGGTAATAGGGTTGTAGGGCCCAAATACTACACTATTCATAGTGTTTGGACCTTAAAACCCCATTATTGAGGTCCTTGGACCCTTAGGGTAAGTTGGAATCCTAAACAAGCATATCCACTGCCCCGACCAAATCATTTCCTGGATTCCTAAAGTATGTAGACGAAGAGCCGTCTTCGGCTCTTGTTTATGTGTTCCGGCCAGTGTTTAACCTAGCTATGGACTGCAATTACTTCTGAGTCCTTCAGACACACGTATCTCAAATCGCGAAAGGTAATCTCTACAGCCTGCGCTACCTCACACCGTAGATATCCTACAGAGGTTGATACCTCATCCCCCAAAGCATGCATGATAGCATTCCGCTCTCTCCCCAAGATATGTCAGCCTGAACAGTTACAACGTACATGCTCTGATCCGGCCCAAACATGAGAAGGCAATTTGATCACATATTTCATATGGTCATATAGAAATATATACATACACACACCTACAACAGCTCACGTACCCTTAAAAGCTTTGTTTTACTTGTTCAGGCCAACATCTTATAACATGAATCTGGAGGGTCTCCCTGAAAAGGCCATAAGTTCCTGGCCGCAAGGATCAAGCTATGGCCTCCCGATGTTCAGCGCTTGTGCGAATGTCTAGCAAGGAGGAGGCCGCAGGTGTAGGATATCCAGGCTTACAGTGATAAGTTTCTTCACCATTCCTGGGCAAGAGTCTAGGGTCTTGCTCTTTTGGTGGTTGGTTTTGCCCTTTTGGTAGTTGCTGGCTGCCTTTTAATGGAAACCCTACATGCGCAGGTGTGTGCTACCAGCTTCGGGGAGGGTCGATAGATGGGTGGTTGGAAGCTTTGGGCTTATCCGGATTGGACTTGGGGCTCAAGAGCTAGTAGTTAAAGCGAGAGCGATTGCATTTACATCTCATCCTCCGTAATCTTTTTTGTTTTCTGAGGTATCTACATTCCAAGTACAAAGGCCCATAGCCCATGAGAGATCACTCGGAGCAAGTCTCATACCTGATCCGGCTTCTGCAACCTAAGCCCTCAACCCTGAACCCTAGTCCTGGACCCAAGCCCTTTCAGCTTAAATCTCAGAATCATTAAACTCAAATCCCTCAGTCTCAAGAAGCTCTACGTCTCAGAATCCTAAACGCAACTTCCTGAACGTAAATCCAGTTATCCCTAAACCCTGCACGGCGGAGAATCCCTAAAGCCCAATCCTTAAACCCCATCACACCCTAATCCCTTGACCCTAAACCCTAAATCCCTAAACCCTAAACCAACCCGCGAAGTTCAGGCCAAAGTGGCAAGGGAGAAGTTGGATAATATCATCCCAGAAGGCACTGGCTTCGAGATGGAGCGCCGCTGGGTCGAATGAGTCCACATGACATGAGCTATAGTCTAAACTCCTTATAGGGGAGTTATATAGTAACAGGGATACTGGGGATTTAGATTATGCAGGACGGTAAGTTTCCGGCTGCCTTGCGAGGATGCTTCGAAGCCATTTGGGACAAGGACATTTTCATATTGGGAGTAGACAGGTTGACAGCTGTCCTGAGAGGGACATATGGCTGTTAATCTGCCAGGGCTTCTGTGTCCCCAACAACGTCCAGGAGATTGACGGGTTTAGGGTTTAGGGTTCAGTCAAATTATTGTCTAGGCTACTCTTACAGTATAGTCTGGCTCAGAAGACATGAGCTCTACACTACCCACAGGCTTCTGTGCAGTTCCTGTTGTGGTTCATTAGTGCGCTTGTTAAGGGCTCATGGTATACCTTGGGTACTGCCCCCCCTCACTAACAGTTGGATAATAATCGTAATAGGGTTATATATAGCCCTTAATATGACCCCAAATGTAGACTGTTACTGGGAGGACCCCCCACCCTGTAATAGTAGTATAATAAGAATGTAAGAGGACCCTAATATAATCCCTATTATCCCTTATAGTCACTATTACTGGGTGGGGGGCAGTACCCAAGGTATACCCCAAGACCCAGAGCCCACATGAGCCTTAGAGCAATCCCTGCAGCTGCTGTTGATCAAAGCTGTTCAAGCCGGCACCAGCTCATGACACACAGCCCCACGCCTAGTAACAATCCCTAAGGGTCCAAGGACCCAAAGAGTAGGGCTTTAGCGCCCATATATTTTAATACTTATGATATTGGGGCCCTAAAACCCTGTTATCTAGGTCCTTGGACTCTCGGGCAATGGAGCTCTCTAAGTGAAGCTTCTCGGGCGGCATGCAACCCACTTTTTAGGTCTCCAAGTAGCTGAAGGACCCAAATTATAGGGTTTTAGGGCCCAAATACCATCAATGTTGTAGTATTTGGGCCCTAAAGCCCTATTTGTGTCCTATATATCCTCATATAGTCCCGTAATATCCCTATATATCCCCTTATGACCCCTTTGAAGGAACCCTATTCTTTGGGTCCTTGGACCTTTAGGATATGGACTTCAGGACCAAGAGTCAGTGCCATCCCAGCCCCAACTGCACCCTCAACTCCCTAAACCCTCAAACCTAGACCCCAAACAAACCCACCAAAAAAAAAATAGGGTTTCGGGTGTTAGGGCTTAGGGTTGAAACTTCTCAGGAAACTTGATGATCACCTTCCAGGCTCTGCCACTGCTTGCTGTCTCTTCAAAGTCTAGGTTGGATGTTTACCTAGAGTAACCCATATACCTGATAAAACGGCTTTTGTGCCTAGTAGTTTGTTACTTTGCCATTCTTTTAAGGGGTCTAGGTTACTCTAGGTCGGGTCGAGTGTAAGTTCCCAAATCTTGGGCCCAACTTAGCGGAAGCATAAGCAGAATTCGGCAGACGGGTAGCTTGTAAGTAGGAAGCAGAACGTCGGCACGCTTGCAGATTACTCTCACAGAGTGTTAGTAGGGAATACGGGGATAAAATCGCGATATAAACCCTTTGCAATATGTTCCTTTATTCCCTATGCGTAAGCCCCAGTGAGTTCATGGAACAAGTAGCTAAGCTTCAGGCGCTGGGATAAGTGGATGGAGACCACATAAGGGGATTGAGGCCTAAGCATGAAAGATCGAGAGCTTTAGAGCCTTGGGGCAACATGATTATTGCCCTCACTGCTGGTATTCAATTACTCTATTTCCCTAAAGCTCTTGGACCCTCATAATGGGATCCCAAACCTTAGCCCCCAAAGCCCAAACCTTGCGGCAGAAAGCCCCCAATAGTCCTAGGAGCCTTAGGGTTGCCGCAATTACAGTGAGGGTTGTTGTAGGGAGGGAGCCGTCGGTGAACAGCGTCTAGATCCACTGGCCATCAGGCAGCACACAGGATGTCAGGGTTTGAGTAAAGCAATAGACCCCCCAACCGCGCGGTATCAGTAAAACCCTAACCCCCCCCCCCCCC
>CAJNIZ010016280.1:27103-52992 GCA_905231905.1 Symbiodinium pilosum
TTAGAGTTTAGGGTTTAGGGGGCATCTTCTATTTTGATCTACCGTTTGGACGCCGCGACTTCAGCCCTTGAAAAGGAGATCCTAACACAATTGGCCTTTGGCTTTCCATGATCCCAGCGGGCAGCTATATGGACTCTATATGGTTGATATCATCCCTCTATAACCGCATCTTGTCCCCATGTAATGCCGAATATATCCATTATATGAATCTTACACAGCTACTTGTTTCTCCTTCGCCATTCAGTCGGGGCAGCGCAACCCGACTTGTCTGCAGACCCATGTAGAAGTAATATGTATGTTGTAGGCCGATGAGTCCAAGTACCTTCAAAAAAAGAGCGTCAGTCCCAGCTACCAAAATCCGAATTGTTTTCGCGCGCTACAAACCCTAGTGTTTCGGTGCTTACCCTCAAGGTGATAGACAACTTACAGAATCTGAATGGGGGGTCATCCCGCAAAACCTTGGGTTGGCAGGAGCCCCCCATCTTGACAAACTCCTTAACCCAAAGCTTAGATGCCAAACCCTATACCGTGTTACATCCCCTTTCAAGGGACGCCCAAGGGTCCTACACCCCGCACCATAAATCTTAAAGCGCAAAACCTTACACGAGTTGTTCAGGTCAAGAACGGCATACAGGTTTGCGACCACCTCTTTGTTAGGGGGATTCCGTCGGCCGTTCAGAAGCACCAGGCGTGGTTTAGGGTTAAGGTACCTAGACTTACTGATATACCCAATAAGCTGGTTTTGTACCTAATATGTTGGTATCTTTACTATTTCTGTTTCAAGATTCTAGGTCACTCTACGTAGGGCGGGGGTTTAGGGTTTAGGATTGGTTTAGGAAGGCGAAGGGTCTAGGTAGGCTCGCATAGTGCACTGCTTTGCAACTTGTGGTTTCTAAGGTTCATGACTCCTCCAGGTACTCAACTAGGCCGTTCCAAACATATGATGGGTTGTCTGTGTCATCCTTTGAAGTCTGAACACTAACCTAAACCCAATTACCTACAGCTTAGTAGTAATCATCCCATGATTATAATAGGTGTCACTCATACAGGTGTAGGTACTTGGGGTTACAGGAATACCTTGCTCTCTCCATGCATGTCCTGTGAGCCCTCCAGAGGTAGGCCGGTCTGGGGGACGTCTGTGTTTACGAACAGCTTTGGACTTGTTGCAGAGCACGCAAAATCTTGAAGCTTGCGCTGGTATACCCCATAACGCCCAGTATCCCACAAATAGCGCATATACCGTAAGCCATATTAGGGGTCCCAGTATCATTTAGGGTATACTCCTTAATTAAGAGATATTGGGCTATAGGGGGCCCTAGAACTATTTTTTGAAACCAGTGGGGAAATTCCAACAGTGATTATTATAGAGTGCTGTAGCTCAGAGCAACTGTCTGGCATTTAACCCTTGGAATGCATCTTTGCAGAAAATTGGACCAACTTGCGAGCCTAACGCAACAGACAGAAACTTGCCTGGACTCCAGATCAGACTGGCATGCTTAGCTGTCTCGTGCAATTGTACCTGAATCTGAATCTCTCCCAAAAAACAGATGGTGTGCTCTGCAAGACTCTACACGTTAATTCACAGCGGTGTGCAACGCCGATGCGTTTCGGAAGAGCGCTTCGCAATGTCATGACGTCGGGGACATGACGTCCTGAAAGTCAGATCTTTCCCTTATATCTATATGGACCCTCTGGGTTCTGCTTCATTATAAACGCACACTAACATACATAGCAGCGTGTTGCTCGTTTATGGAACTTTGCTGGCACAGTCGTTTGGGGCCAGGCATATAAATCCTTCACATGTGGTTGTCCTTCTGTTGGGCCTTGTTGGGCAAGATTGAACACAAGCAGTCGAAGCAAAAAGTTCATAACCTGCTGTTTGTTTTTCTCTCTTGAAGGGCGCTTCAGGGTTATTGCAGGCTCCCCGGAACTCCCAAATCTTTTTCAAGTTCCTGGTAAGGAGCTACTTGAAGGCATACTCCTAAATTCCAGAACCTCAAGCACTCGTTTGTCAATGATTTTGGCTTAAAGACTTTACAGGTTCTCATACAACCTAGCCTCTTCATCCCGTTGCATTGCCTGCTGTATGTTCATATACAGCCCGAAAGATTGAAACCTCAAAGCCCATACCAAAAGCCTAAGCCTTCAACCCCAATCAACCTTTCGCATAAACTCCAACCCTACACCCCTAAACCACACCGAGAGTAACTTACACCTCTAGAAAGGGCAACGACGCCAGAATGTTAGGTACAAAACCCTCCCACTGCAAGGTACATTGGTTACTCTAGATAGACTTCTTAAGCCAAGCCCCAACCCTAGACCATCAACTCGACATCCCGAAGCCCAAGCCTTGCCTCGTGTGAGCAGGGAGTCGATGAATGGAAGACTGTTATCTAGGTTTTAAGAATGGCAAAGAAAAAGGAAGCGACCGTTCAGGGCTTATAGGCCGGGAAGTAGGATATTATCGGGGATTTTACAGAGGCTACTATAAGGATCCCTTCTTTCCTAACCAGAGGAGGCCTGGAACTCTGAACCTCTTTGCTCCACCATCTACATAAGCATGCTTTCAAGACTCCCTCGGATGAGCCACTACCATCCCAGCACTAAACCCTCAACCCTGAAACGGGATTTACCGACGCGGGTGGGCAGTACGACGAATCTGTACAAAGGATCTCGAATTGAATTGATTTGGTTTGGTTTTTCATTCCCTGCCCCCTGTATGCGGTACATGCTACCTACATAAACCCCATAATATATGCCATAATCCAAATATCGAGATTCTGTATGGTGGTTTCCCAAAATAGGGCGACCCCAATCTAGACCCACAAATATTCTAGTCCTTATTATGGGGACGCCCGAAAGCACCCTTAATTTTTCAGAAATCCCTAAACTTCATATATCCCATATAACCTCTAAAAGTACCCCTAATTTGCCGGAACCCCATATACCCACCTGGTCAGAAACGGAGCCCATGTTTTACGCAGGTGGCCTCGCTGTTCAATCGCTATGGGCAGGTGCTGTGGTCGAGTCATTCACATGCAATTGAGCTTTATTCTAGGTACCCCAGTAGATTAGGGTTTGGGGTTTAGGGGTTTAGGGTCTATCTAGGTACCCCGGAACACAGGGCGTTGGGCTTTCAGAAAAAATCGGGGGAAGGCGACAAGTTCCAGGGTTCCCAAAAGCACGAGTCCCTGCTGGGGAGCCCACTGTAAAGCTCTAGGCTTGTAAGGGTTTAGACGCTTAGGGTTTGGGGGGTTGGGGTTCAGGGATTTAGGTTTTAGGGGTCTAGGGTTTGGGGTTTAGGCTGGTTAGGCCCCCACCCAGCCATAGCGGGAGAAAGGAATACATATGTACATATATAATTATATATATATATACACATTTAGATAGTTATACACACAGATATATACATATATATATATATACAGGCATAGATCTAGATACAGATTTGGATATAGATACAGGGAGCCTAATACAGGTACCCGTTGCCCTTATCCCCTGTGGTCCCTTGGGCAGGGGCCTAAGGTAGATGCACATGTCTCGTTTCGAGCTTGAATGTAACTGGATCAATGTTAGGGATCCTTTATACTTTTTGGGATATGGGATTCCTTATATTTATGTAAAAAGGATCCTTTTTTCTCCCTAGGGTAATGTGGGCTAAGGTAAGTCCCTTACAAGCTCCCTGTTGGGCAACCCTATCAAGCTCAAAAGCCCAAGGCAAAGTCCAAATCCAAACCCTAAACCCTAAACCCTTAAACCCTAAACCCCAAACCCTAAAACCCAAATCCAAAGCACAGCTGCAGCTCCTTGGGACCCACGCGCTGAGAGGAGCATGAGAAACGAGCAGTTAAGAGAGCGCAGTGTAAGATTCAGCAAGCAGACTAGAGTTGTGGGCTAAGTTCTTCTGTTGGGTAAGGACTGATACGTCCAGCTATCAACATGTGACATTTTGCCAGAGTGTGGGGTTTCTCCGAATCAGGGATGCGCAAAAGTAGAACAGAGGCCCCCAAATCCCTGCCCCTAAGCCCTATAAGTCCTACACCCTCAACCCTGCCCCTAAGTCATGAATCCTGCACCCCTCCTCTCTCCATACATTGTGTAGGGGAGGTTTTGCAGGAGTATTGATGATGAGGTACTTGGACCCATAGGTTATTTATGATAGTTTCCATAGCTAGGGGACCCCAATGAATCCCCGCCCCCATACGTTCATCCTATTCTTTGGAGACCTCCATCTTGACTTTGTCTCGCATGTCTGTGGAGGTAGATACCATACCTGCATCGCACTAGCGAGAGACCACGGAGAATTTTGGGACTATCCCCCTGAGGGTCCAAGCACCTATAGTAGCTACAAAAACAATATCACAACTCTCTTACCCAACTCCCAGATACCTAAGAACTGGGTACTTCAACTCTAAACCCTATACACATCTAATTTGTCCCTACATTACCCTAGTACTTGAACTCTCTGGGTCCAATTTACCCTGGGCACCAACCAAGGCATTCTTGCGCCGCGAATGGATGAGCAGGCTTTGATTTACAAGAGTTTGGGGTTGGAGGAGGTTAGGGTTTAGGGATTGAAAGCGTGTATGGTATGAAGGTTTTCGGGTTTGAGTGGTTCTGGTTTTGGGAGCTTAACGGTAAAGATTCGTAAATGGGCGTCGTGTTGTTTTTTATTTTCTCCCTGCTGTGTTTTTTCCCTTATGCTCGGTAAATTGTTTCTGGGTACTTCGTTTATTTGTTCTGCAGAGGTGGTCAGACGTGGCGCGGGAAGCAGCTTCCAAACCTCCAGTAGACGCGCCCTTTGACTGTACAAGGGCCAGGCATGCATGCCAGAAGACCAAGCCTGTTCGCAGCATTTCTTTTACCACCAAGCAAACAGTTCGTGAAGGGGCTTACACAGCATACAAGATGCGGGGATCTTGCGCCGAGTGCAAGCCCCGTTGCAGTCTTCCTGCGCGAGCAACCATATGTATCAATGGTCCTGCCGAGGGGAGAGACATCGTGGACCGCCGTGGTCACCACGAGCGCAAGACCGTGGCATCAGGCCGTCGACTTCTTCCAGCCAATGTTCAGAAAGTGGTACACGAAGTCATCGAATCCGGCGCCCCCATTACAACTATAAGTGTGCGGGAGGCAGTGGTTCGGGAGGATCTTCAGTCTGATTGCGAGCCACACCAACCCCATAACATGGTGAAAAGGCTCGGCAAACACATGGCGCGTCTACCAGCTCCAAGAAAGTGCCAATCCAGGCATTCTTAGATGAGGTGAAGACATGGGAGTTTGATCTACCCCAAGATCTCGATGCCGGAGAAGATCTTTCGCGCCTCGTGGTGTTGAGATCGCCTCATGGGGCTTTCGTGGAGGCCGGTCAGGTCTACTTGCCTGTTTCCTGCCCCGGAATGTTGCTACGTGTACAAGATGCAGCCAAGCAACGTGTACGGCTCATTGTTGACATGAAAATGGGCGCCACTGCGAACAATTACGGTGTGGTCACGCTCTGCTTTGCAGCTAGTAGCACGCGTCCTGTCAACACGCATGTTGCTTCAGCTGTCCCAGAGAATCCAAAGTGTGTATATGGCAACACATTGCCTTCAAAGTGTTCACCTGTTGCAAAACATGGTTACAATCACGCTGTGGGCACAAAGTGCTCTCTGGGACCAAAGTAGGCTCTGGGACAAAGTAAGAACAAAAAAATGGAAGATACTGCAAAATTCGTTTCGGCTTAGCTTACATTAAAGACATTCTTTCACATTCATTCCTTTCAGCCTAGCTTTTTTGCGTCAAACAGATCCTGGTTTATGATGCTTTGCAGTTTGGAAAGCAAGATTTCGTCGTTTGAAGCCCTAAGCAATGGCTTCAGAACACCAAAATACATCATAATCAAGGATCGTTGTGCCGAACACTTCCTTAATTAGCAGAAGTGCCCAACAGAATTTGCAGGCTTTGAGCAGATTTGTTCAAGAAATAATTGAAATTCATCAACCCCTAACCCCACACACCCCTAGACAGCAAACACAACTTCAAAATGAGAACTTGAAAACCTTCGCTCACAAGAAAATCCCAACTTCAACCTTCAGATCAAAGTGAGCACCAGAAACGTGCAAACTTATCCCTCGGCTTGAACTATAGTTCAAACCAAAATCCGAACAATTCTTTAAAGAGGTTTGCAGATTGGTGTCTTGTGGGTTTGCAATAAGATGACCTGAAATTTCTTCATAGGGACTTGACAGACTTCCATCCCCAAAGGATCCTCATTACCCAAATATAGGGAGTGATTTCCTAAACCGGGCCCAAAACAGTACTAATTCTTGTATAGAAATTTATAGAAATCCGACATTCAACTATATGTATATACATAACAAGCTAGATACTTCGGATCCTTTGGTTCTTGGGGCCTTCGGAGCCAGCTTGGAAAATAGGATTGGGGATGAGAATTTGAGGGTTGGGAGTCTTTTTCGGCACCGAGTCCTTTTTGAGACTGCGGATTAGGGCTTGGGGTGCAAATATAACACGGTTAAAGGGTTTAGGGTTTAGGGTTTAGGGTTAAAGGCCAGGGCTTGGGACTGCAGCAGTTGTTGGGTTTAGGCAGTTCGCTTGCGTTAACGTTAAACCCTATCAACCCTGCAACGCTGAAGTCTTGAACATCAGCAGACACATAACTTCAAAACCTCTAAGCCTCAAATATGTCAACCCTGAAGCTCTAGGCCTGAAGCCGCTAGGTCCATCCATCTTAAACGTTTAAAAGCTATTGCTCTGGGATGAGGGCTTTAGGGGGCTTATCCAAATACCAGATTTCAACATCATTTTGCAGCGCGCGCCCCCTTGCGATATCGACGTAACCCATGCTGGCAAATTGCAGCAGCATGTGCCCTCAAAGGTCGTAGGGAATTCACGTTGCTGCACATATGTCATTTCAAGACCCATCGACCCTTTCAGGCCCTAATTACTAACTTCCCAAAGGATCCTGAGCACAAGCTAGTACCAACCCAAGGGCTCTTAGCGCCGGTATAGGGGTTACTAGGATATATACCCAAATCATTACTACAGTAGTTCCTAACATGTATAAAGCACCATTTCTACTATGTAGGTTCTGTGGCCTTTGGATTAAGTTTGATTTGGGGTTTTATATGCAAGGAGTTGTAATTAGTGTATGTGGCTAGGGGATGTTTTCTTGAATAAAAATGCATCGTTGCTTTGGGATCCTCAGAGCTCCCCAGAGCGGCGCTCCATCTCAATCTGCATCCTTGGCGATTATACCCACCCCCGGTACCGGGTACCCAAACCCTAACGACTATAGAGTAGGGGGTACTTTAAATATTTAGTGCAACCCAAACCACAACTGTAATTTCTAAAATGGAAAACACTAGATTGTTCTAAGCAGGAACCTGTGGGTCAAAACTAATAATCTTAAGAACTCGTAGTGAATACAATATGTGTCGATTTATGCAGTGCGTACTTACAACTAGGGTGTTCCAGGCTTCCGGAAAATTCTTGACTTCATCCGGCCAGGCATCCATATGTAGTAGCGTTTCAGCGTTGATTTCTCCATAGACCGCTGATGAGTGCGCTCCGCTATGCCTGCAGATCTAGAGGAATACTAAGCCAACACCCAAACTAAGTGCACCGTCCTATGTATATATGTATGTATATGGGACATTAGGACAAAAAAGTATCCACCTTAACAACCCTCACCCCCTAAGTCCTACATAACCTGAATGACCCGAACACTTTCATAAAGATCGGCATGGCACTGATGAAGTGCCCGTTCGCATCTTCACTTGAAAATGTATGATAAAACCTCCAGTTGTAACCTCCCAGGGAGTAGGGGTTGAAGGTGACTCACTCATCTATAGGATTATTGGGGTTGAAAGATCTAGAAAAGCTAAAACTTAAAATGTGTTGATTCCCTTCCGGGCTGCACTCGGAACAGGCGAAGAACAGCATTTCTTGGACTCCCTTATGTGGCTAATAGTGGATAGGCTATCATTAGGGCTTATAGGGCTAGGCTTAGGATTTACGGGCATCAGGGGGTCAGGGGTTCGTGAAGACGAAAAAGCCTTCCAACGTTGAAACCAGGCGCGTGCAATTTCGGCCTCATTTGGAAGTAGCCTTTCCCCAAATCAACACAGCGCTTCGCCAGCATTGCGTAGGCTCCGAGTGCACTGTCCTGGATACAAATGGACACACCCAACAAATCTAACCGTTAGAGAGTTTCGAAGCCCCATGAAAATGATATCCCGGAAACATGTTCAACCCAGTGTCTCCGTGAGACTGGAGCGTCTCAACTTGGTGGGGCTGCATGTAGCGGCCGCTTTGCTCGACCACGTTGAACATTGCACCCAAGAAATACCTGTGCAATGCACGCCAGCCCTGAAATTGTGCAAGCCTATATAGGCCTGATTTAAGGTTACCGATGCATGGAAAGTTTGTGAGAAGATTCACCACATCGATGCATGTATTTCTCACTTATACCTACTCCCCAACACAAGGGCACAAGTACCCAATAATTAGGTCCTAATAATTAGGTAATAGGGTATTGGGTAATAGTATGATTATAGAGGTTTTGGGAAAGTATTTGATTGTTGTGTATTTGGGCCCTTAGGGATCCGGAATTGGGGATTACCATTCACAGGTTTATGGAGTTCACGAAAAGTTCGCAAGCCTAAATTCAAAAAATCCTAAACCTGGACTTTAATATTACGGTTGATATGAACCCTTATCGTTACAAATATAGGACCCGCTATTTTAACAAAACCGACACAATTCTTCCTGAAACCGAGCGAAAATCAGGCACTGCCCCAAAAGCCTCATCAGTTCATCGGCTTGGAGATCAGCTCGCTCAACCAAAAGCTGACACACAAAATCTGACAGCCATGCCAAGACAACGCGAGCCTCGACTTTTGGAATCCAAACCGTGGATCGATTGGCTAAGATATTGGTTTTGGGGGTTGGCCTCAACTCTAAATCGATCATGCTAAAAAAGAACAGAGTCGCATTGTATGCCTTTGCTGCCAGCTCCACCTCCCCCAGTTGACCCCTCATCATCTTCGGCACGAACATGGGCTGTGAATGCCTGGCTGCAAGTGATCATGGTACCGTTGAAGGGTTCAAAGTACGTGCTTGTAGTTATGAACGGAAAATAGGGTTTGAAAATAGGGTTTGGCATGTACATGTGAGTGGGCGTCCGCAAGTGCCACATTCGATCAAGATCGCACTACTACTATATGTACCATGTATGTACTTATGTACCCAAACTCGGCATGGCGGGACAGCCATTTCCAAATTTAGCGCTGGCAATTCTGCGCATATATGATTATCCAAGGCACGGGATACGGCGGTCGCGGCACCACTGCTGAAAATCGACATAGGCGGCTCGCAGCTGCTCAGCTTCTGATTCGCCTTGCCACATTGCCTGGATTGCCATTATTTCTAGAACCTGACTTCTACATTTATAAGC
The DNA here is from genome assembly GCA_905231905.1 of Symbiodinium pilosum. Lineage (NCBI taxonomy): Eukaryota > Dinophyceae > Suessiales > Symbiodiniaceae > Symbiodinium > Symbiodinium pilosum. Next base: position 36,561 of record CAJNIZ010016280.1, read on the forward strand.
TGGATACAGACCGTGCACTAGCTGAAGCAACTACATAATCAAAGGTAGGGTTTCTGCAGTAAGGGAATGAGAACTTATCACGATGTGGGTACATTTAAGTACTAGGGCCCTTAATTATAGTTATGGGGGGGGGTAATTGTTGTCCAAATGAAATTTAACCCTAGCCTGATCATGATTCAAGTGGCCCGTTCCATCAAGATTTGAAGAGCGGCTGCTGTCGTCCATATCACTGGCCCCAAGTTCAACGTGTGCAATGCGCACCATCGTATCATTGTGACGTGGAATCCAAAAAGCTGAGTAAAGTAACCTGGGAGTCCGATGTCAAACTACTGCATTTTAACCGCATTAAAGTCTGGAACCTGATCCTATTAATTTGAAAAGCCTATAATACGAAGCTCGTGTGTTGCCAGTCACTTGGGTTCCCTTCTCGCAAGCAGTCTTGCGAAAAGCTCTGCATGTCACGTCGGGGGTCCGAGGGAACAGTGCTCGGCACATTCATGAAACCATCCTTGTTTTTCACGAAGCAATGGTGGCAAAGTTCACGCCCAGACCACCCCACTCGTAGCCCCATCCACTCCTGTAGGATTTCAATTGATTGAAACAGCTTTCCAGGGAAAGGGATTGACGGAAGGTGTTGCGCAGTGTAATATTATATTTACTAATAAGCAGGGACTCAACTAACAAGAGGGATCCCATAAACACATGAAATCATCAACTTCTTGCATTCAAGCTGCTTTAATAAACTTCCAATCTCCCCTGACTTCTGTCACACGGGCTTTCAAGAGTGCCCCAGGCTGCAGCTCATGAATAGGCCGATCGGAAAGGGCAGGATGAAGGGTTTCGCATTGCCCATCACTTATAAGAGGCTCCAACGGTAGACGACCGATGGCCAAGCAGTTGAGCGAAGCCACGATCTAGGCTACAGGGGGGCCATGTGTATCTGTACCATGCGTGTGGAGAACACTGTCCGCAGTACAAGCACTATTTAGTCTAAAGCTTCCATGTCCCCAAGGTAATATAGATGGGCTACGTAGTTAAGTTGGAGCTTCCTGTATATGCCATCAGCCAATGACGCTAGAACTTGCAACTTACTATGCCGGGCAAGAAACTGGGCGCATGAAAGCTTGAAGGGTCTCGAAGCCAGTAGAGAGCGCCTTGATTAGCAAAGGGGTCACGAGGAATTCGTTGGGTAAGGCATTAATTATAATGTTCAGGGTTTAGAGTTATGGGTTAAGGGCTTTAGTTGACGGTTGAGGCTTTCAAGTAATTGTGGAGTCAGCAGGTTTTTGGTGAGGAAAACACTATGGACTTAATAGCCAACTAGTTACCATTGTAGCAAAAGTTGGTATTAACATTTTAGGCATTGTAGGAAACCCTATGGAACCCAGCAGCTAGCTTGTATTCCCACAAATGATGTTACACATGTCAGCTCGAGAACCTCCCTGACAACACATAGCGGCCAATGCGTCAACAGACTGTGGGTCCTCTCGTCTAACACAGCTCCCAACGTCAAGACTGTCAGTTTATCATTCTGATTGTACTTGGTATCGTCCCCGTACAAGAAGAGAGGCATCGAGTCCAGCTCACCCATAGACCAGCTTGCATTGACAGACTGAAAGTGCTTCCAATAAGCTTGCGATTTGTCTGGCCCAAGGTCGAGGAAGTGCCCGCTCTTAGCGAGGTGGCTGACCAATTCGTGGGGCAACACTATGGGAAGCTGCCTGGCCAATCATTCTAGAGATCTGGAAACCATGGCAGGGCATCTCAAGGTTTGTTTTTTGGGGGGGTTGTCATCTAGGAAGAGGTTTAAAAACGATGTTGACCTTGAGCTCGAGGGGATTCAAAGTTTGTTTGTAACTATAAGAACTAGTACGGGTGCTGAAATTCATAGCAGAGGGCCGCTCCACAATCCGTCACAGACTTGCGCATGGGGATCTTGACCATATGCATAGGGACCTTACATCCATTTCGAGGAGCAGGGAGGACTCTAGGCCTAACAAACTACTTAATACTAGATAGCTTTCGGTGTCCCTAAAGACCAACAAAACTGCAATTTGGGGTCCTAGATGTAAGTAATGCCATCACTTAATCAAATTTAACCATGAGCCCTAAAACCTCAACCCTTGATCCCTTTCTCCCAAAGCTTATACATATTTTAGACCTGAACTGTACATGTAAACGATAATCCTCGAACCCTGAATCCGAAGCCCAAATAATAACGACGTAGGTATGTTTCAACCTTTGGGGTAATCATTCCAAGCTTCCATAGAAAGGCTTCCACTACTCAACGCCCGGAGGCAATCTCTCTCTATGTTCGAAGGCCACTTGCCCTCTGCCCCTGCTCTGCGGATCTTCTCTGCTGGCCCTGACAAACTTGCGCCAACGCGCTTCAATTCCCTTGACCCCTGCTCCAGCATCTCTCGTGCTGAAGTGAAGGAAAGTTCCTGGGCTGCGCTTGCGAATTGGAGGAGTGGACAGGACTCCAGTGAACACTCACACATAGGGCCCAACATTATGTACCCTAAATTGTGCAGAAGGGGTTTCATCAGTTTCGTTCATGGAAAGATTATACCACTAGTGTACTGTTGCAAGCCCCCCCCCCCCGTATGGGTGCTTAGGAGATTTTAATACGGTACTGGTTGAGGCTCCCCACGCCCAGTGCTGGAAAGAATGTGCCGCGACAGCGGCCCAAGATCATCACCACCTGCGTGCGCATGTACTAGTTAATTATAATGTTCCCTCATGATCACATATATATGTGCGGTCAGGATCTCACGATCATTCGTTGCACACTAGTTTTGTCCGAGCTTGTTCCTGCACTGACGGCTGGCAGGGATCGCAGGGTAAGATCGCACTGATCAGATAGTCTTGATGCTGTTCGCATCTGTAAAAGTCCTGCCCAGGTTCACCCAGGCTAGGGATCCCTCCAGTTTAGAGTAGGACCGCTGCGCGCAAGCTTGAACATGGGTTGCTTCAAAAGGCTCCGACTGCTCCCTGCAGTGCGCAGCCACATCACCCGGCTGTAGCCAACATGTTTTTTGACACACCGATCAACCCTAAACCCTGAAGCCTAAACCCTTAAGCCTAAACCCGTAAGCCGACACCCTGAACCCTATAACCCCGGGGCCCTATAGCTCGATTTGTAACTAGCTCGAGGAGAGGTTATACACGCTGGAACCAGCACAGGTGAGGAAGCTTCCATATTACACTAGAGCAGCGTGACACCTATCGGTACACTACCCTAAAGAGGCCAGGATGGTCAAAATTCGCTCAAGCACATCACTTCTTCTTGCCGCGGGCGTTCTTCTTTTTTGCAGCCGGCTTTGCCTTCGGGTCAGCCTGGGCTACATGTTCCAAACCGGTCCTAAATTCCTAGATGGAAGTTCTAAACCATACAACTACTTACTATATAGAAAACCTATTGTATTCTACTTAGTCGTCCTGCAACCCTTCTAGAATACTGTATCTTGACTGGGACCAGGGGCGATCAATTTCTTGATTGTCGTGGCTGCACTGGTATAGTCTTGAAGTCGTCCGGTCAAATTCAGCAGGGCTTCGTTAAGGGTATCCTCCTTGGGGTGCTCACCATCCATAGCTGCCTGCAGGATTCCGTGGGCCTCCTGAAGCCCTGCGGCATGGATATCGAGCTCATCGGCGTGGGCATTGCGGACGGCAGCCGACCTTGCTGAATAGTAGTTTAAGTCAGGTGGGTTTTAAATTTGGGTTTCAAGGGAGTTGTGTTTCAGGGTCTGGAGCTACACAATGTTATAAGGTAGCTTGGAATGATTCGCAAAGCGTTCGTGAAATGGGTTAAACTCGATATAGGGAGGGTTAGGGCCTGTCAAAGTCTGGGGATCCTGACTGCTGATCGTTACGCCACTGGCGTTTGATTAGCTCTAGACCTCACGCTGAAAGTAGCACATGTCAGTTACAGCATTATACCCTAAACTCTAAACCCTAAGCCCTAAACCCTAAACCTGGGTCTCGGAATTCGGCCAAAATCTGCAGATTGACTTAGTAGGGGAACAACTATGTTGCAGTCTTGCTGCACTGTCTTCTTCTCCTTTAGCACGTCCTTCAACGAGTTCAACTCCTTCATCTTGGTGTTGTACGCCCGACCGCGCTTCTTGCCCTCGGCAAGCAAGCGCGTGCATTCTGGCGTAATATCCTCGATCTCTGTATCCCCCCCGTCTGCGGACACTCCCTCTTCTCCCTCATCCTCACCCGGTAGAGGTAGGGCTGACGAACTGGCGCCACCTGAAGGCAAATCGAGATTTGACCTGAGGCTTGACATTTTGCGCACAACCGCTTAAGCTTAGGGGTCCCTTATACTTAATAATTAAGAAGGCCTACTGACTATGATCTAACATGCGCAAGGGCTTCTTTTGCAAAAACGAATCCTCCTGAACAACATTTTATACACAAGGTTGTGAAAGCCAGGTAACAGGGCTGCCCGTGTCTGCTGCCCATTAAGCTCCAAACCCACCTCCAAACTGGACTCATTGCTGTTCACATCCCTCTTCATCACTTCTGCACTGGCGAACACTCTGATCAGCTCCCATTCCTGCATGGGTTTGGATTCATGGTTGAATTCAAGTAGGTTCGAACAGGACTTGAAGGATCCTTGCCACACTGTTTCAGGTTTGAGAAAAAACAAGGTAGTGGTTTAAGGGTGAGGGCTTAGACTTTACGATTCAGGGTTTAGGGTAAAGTGTTGTGCAGTTAAATTTCAACAAGACTTCTCCTCACAGTCCACGTCAGGATGGGGCATGATGTACGGGGTGCCACCTGGCACCACGGTTGCCTGTAAATTGCGCTTGGACTCACGGATAGCTTTTGCCTGCTGAACTCCCACCCACTTTTTCAAGTCGCAAAACCGCACAAACTCCTCCTTGCCGGAAATCTCTCTGGACTGTACGGTCTTGCTGCGCAACGCAAGGGTACTCGTCATCCAGTTGCCGTTGCATTGGAGATATTCATTGAACAAGGTCTGGAGAATCGCCGGATCTTAGATATGTCAAATTAATGAGCCCAAGAGCCGGCCGCTAACAAAACTAAGCCCCCAAAGCCTATATTGGTTAATGTTAGTGATAGCCAAGGAGCTCTGCTTCTTCGTCTGGGCCATCTTCAGGATCTCCGGGGGGCATGACTGATCTTGGCAGGGCAAGATTTCGTGATGCTTCAGACCCAGATAGGAGGTTACAAGGTACAGTCCAAAGCATTTAGAACTGTAGAATTAAATTCTGGGTTATAGGGTGTGTACCTGAAAATAGATGTAGTTTCGTTTATTTTGCTGCTTCCTGTATTAGTGGTATTCTTGGAGGTCTTGGGGGATTCTTGCATGTTCGCAAGACATTCAATTACCGAAGTTTAAAACGAATAGCAATTGCAACGAAAACCTTAGAAATCCCAGACTTGTGACCAAAAATCTTGCAAGGCCTTGCCGTCTGCCTAGTAGTACACATCCCTAGCCCTAGACTCAATATTGTGGACTCCCAAGAATGTATACACAAGATCGCTTATAGGGATATTAAGGGGTCGGCAGGGGTTCCTGTTTTGGCGGACGGAGCATGTTCAAAGCCTACAACAATGGATGAAAGATAACCTGAGTTTTCTAGGACCCTGAACTCCTAGGGTCCTAAATTGCTGCAACACTAAACCCTATTCTAAACCTACAACCTACAACCTACGCCCTAAACTCTTGGGATCTTAAACCCAAACCCTTCACCCCTCCTAGCAATAAATATGTTATTAGGGTATAAGTTATATATAGTGGGGCCTATAAACCGTACAGGCTTTAATGGTTTGGCCGATCCTTTGGCACTCCTCCTCGTGGCGTGAATGTATTGCTTTTGGTTGGGGACTGGCGTTACGGATTAGGGCTAGCTTAAACCCCAAACCCTGAACCCGATATTGTAAAGCATAAGCCCTTGTCCCAAAACCTGAGCCGAGCCACTCTGCAAAGAGCGGCTGAACCTCATGTAGAGGTTTCGAGCGAGACGCTTGTCTCTGCAAGCCTCATTCTCCCCATCCTTGAGGCCCAGGCAGCTCTCCTGAAAGGAAAGAGTCTAGGACTTGGGTTCATTTCAGGTATTGTGGGCTCGGGATTCATTATTGGTCGGCACCATTACTTGAGTGTAGAGTTCTTAAGCAATCCGCTAGAAGTCCTGCAACTCGATGGTAGTCTTCCTGTTGATTGCAGAATAGACTGCTCCTTTGCTACTTGTAGCCAGGGCTGCAGCATCAGGAGCTGCAGCGGGTGCCTCTGCTGTTGCAGCCGGACCTGTCTCTGCCGTAGACACTGTCTCAGCCGATGGCATGTCCTGCAAGCTTGGTCCATGGAGTTCACTGATGTGTTGGGCTAATCTATTTCCCTTTTTTTTAACCTTCAGGCTTCAGGAGTTTAGGGCATAGGTGGGTTGAGAACAGGCCTCATCATCAAGGCTCATCATTGCAAGATTTGCGTCCAGCTCGGCAATCATGTCACTTTCGAAGCACTCCGCCAAGTCAGTCATCTCCGCATCGTACTCAGGCTGACTGTCCTGCAACGTATCTTGCAGCTGCATAGCCGCACCTGACCTGTTGAGGGTCTGCTGAAGCTTCTCCCGAACAAGTAGCCGCAGCTGTAGTATCTCGCGAGCTGCTGCCTCCACAGCTATCACTGCAGCCTCCTGCTTCTTGTCTAGGTCAAGACTGATATCCTTCATCTTGTCAGCCTTCCACTGCCTAGCTGCGAGCTTGCCTTTTTCAAGTTTGGCGTGTGAGCACTTGCCGTTCTGCTCGTGCTTCTCCAACTTTGAAATCATGCTGTCAACCTGCAGTTCTAGCACAGAGAGCAGCTTGTCACTCTTCTGCTGTAGGATCGTCACATCTCTTAGGAGGGCGTAGGCGGAGTTAATAGCAGCCACGGCTGGTTGGAGCATATACGGGTTCACCCCGTCTTTCTCATGCTGTTCCAGGGCTACGTGGTGGCTGACATTTCCGGCAGCGTCTGGGACAAAGGTGGCGCGGGCCCACATTTGAAGACGCTCAGCTCCAGCTGGTAGGAGGCACTCTACTTCGGGGAACACATCCAGGTCGCAAGGCATGATACCAAAGTAGTGATAGACAATGACATCCACCATCGTGATAGTGCGCTTCGTAGGGGGTGTCATTAACATATCGAGATCATCGAGATTCGTCTGCGAAGCTGCCCATGTCAGGGTAGTCATGGTGTCCGGGCAGCGCATACCTTAGGACATAAGTGGCTAGGTGTACTCACAATTAATTGGGATCTAATTAAATATTAGACATATCAATGGGTCACGAGTCGTAAGGAACGTGCAGCCCAGAGTCTCGAGCTAGAACTACTGTCGACACTGATCTCATCCTAGGCAAGCTTCAAATTTGTTTTCTCCGAAAATCACTTTTTCTAACGCTAAACACACCCCACCCCTAAACCTTAAACAATAAACCCTGAACGCGCAACCCTAAACCCTACCTACACACCCTAAGTGCCCCACATCAGGATCTGAATGGCTACACCCAAAACCCTACCTACACACCCTAAGTGCCCCATATAGGGATCTGAATAGCTACTACAAAGGACCCTATGGCTCTAACTAAGGTGTTGTAGGCAGTAGTTGTACGCGAGAATTCTTTCTTGCTGTACATATAAGTTAGTAGCGCCGGTCTAGAAATCAGGCGCCTCCAGGAGAAGCTTCTTTGGCGTAGCAGCACACTTGGGCTTCTTCAAAGCTGGGGATCTGATGGGGGTGCTCTTTGGTGTGGCACCTGTTGCCCTGGGTACGTTCTTGTTGGGAGTTGGGGCCTCCTTAAGCTGTGGCACATCAGAAGGGACCTCGGCTTGGGTGTGAGCAGCTGGTTCTGCGGGGACCTCGGCTTGGGTGTGAGCAGTTGGTTCTGCGGGGACCTCGGCTTGGGTGTGAGCAGTTGGTTCTGCGGGGACCTCGGCTTGGGTGTGAGCAGTTGGTTCTGCAGGGACCTCAGCTTGGGTGTGAGCAGTTGGTTCTGCAGGGACCTCGGCTTGGGTGTGAGCACTGGGTTCTGCAGGGACCTCGGCTTGGGTGTGAGCAGTTGGTTCTGCAGGGACCTCGGCTTGGGTGTGAGCAGCTGGTTCTGGAACCTCGGCTTGGGTGTGAGCAGTTGGTTCTGCATTGATCTCGGCTTGGGTGTGAGCACTGGGTTCTGCAGGGACCTCGGCTTGGGTGTGAGCAGTTGGTTCTGCAGGGACCTCGGCCTGGGTGTGAGCAGTTGGTTCTGCGGAAGTGACCTCGGCTTGGGTGTGAGCAGCTGGTTCTGCGGAAGTGACCTCGGCTTGGGTGTGAGCAGCTGGTTCTGGAACCTCGGCTTGGGTGCGAGCAGTTGGTTCTGCAGGGACCTCGGCTAGGGTGTGAGCAGCTGGTTCTGCAGCAGGGACCTTGCCTTGGGGTAGAGCAGTTGGGCCCTGCTCTCGGACCGTGCCTTTGGCGCAAGCAGGCACTGGTCGAGGAACCTTGCCTTGTGTGCTAGCAACCTGTTCCGGCTTTGCCTTCAGCGCTGGAGGTGGGACCACAGCTTTGGTTGGTTTCGCCGGCCCCACTGCTTTGCTTGGGGGTGTAGTCTTGGCTTCGGCCTGTTCCTCCTTAACAGGCCTGGCACTGGGTTTTGGCCTCTGAATGGACTTTGCCGCAACTGGGATCGGAGCACCTCAATGCAGTCTTCCGGCCAAGGAATTGTAAATCATTTTGGGGTGTGGTTTTAGGAGATGCTTGAGAGGATTAGGGCTTCGGATTAGGGTTTAGGGTTAAGGGTTGAGGACAGTTAAATCATTTTGGGGTGTGGTTTTAGGAGATGCTAGGGCTTCGGATTAGGGTTTAGGGTTAAGGGTTGAGGACAGTTTATAGGGTGTAGGGTTAGGGTTTACGGTTGCAGCTCAAGGCGCTGCCAGCTTCCTTCTTTGCCAGCTGCAGCAAACTAGGCGGTGGCGAAACTGTCGGTTTTTTAGCAGGTGGGGCACCAGGTGGTAACTTTGCCGGGAGTCTGTACCGACGTGCTGGCTGCAAAGTCTCACCAGTGCCAGCTGCACCTTATGGTAATTTACATGTGGCTGATGCACTCGGGCACATATGGGTACCTGTTGCTAGCAAGATGCCTGGGAGCGATCTCATGAATTTCTCCACCTCGCTATCTGCTTCTGCTTGTCTAGCAGCCTGCAACAGGACACTTTGGGCACAGGAAGCCCAAGCTATAAAGAGGGCCTTCTCACCACCACTTTTCGCAGGAGCCGCCATGGCCCTTAGGAATGACCTGCCTAATCACGCCCAATCACGCCCACTAGCCCCAAATCACGCTCTATAGTTCCCATATGCACACTTTGGGCTGCCCCAGGGTACCTCACTCACGCCCAATCACGCCCAATCACGCCCAATCACGCGCTGAAGATTCGAGAGCTAAAGCCTACTTTTTCCCCCTGAACCAGCAAAATGTGGGGCAGATCTAGAAACAACGAGACCCAAGTGATGCTCAAAAGCGCCTGCAAAACCAACATGGCCATTGCTTGTCCACAGATCAGCAAAACCAAGGAGCAATGCCACCTTCTTTGGCATTCTTTGGCATCTCGGAGCATATATGAGGATCCAGACAAGCGCTGTGGCTGACAAATCTCTCTAGATTATTCGGGAAATTGTATTCGCCGGGGCTGTGCCAGTTTGGGATTAGTGAATGGGTGCAGGGTTTAGGGTCAATCATAAGGCCATCCAAACAGTACACCCAGAAACAATGCAAACCGGGAAGGCCCCAGATAGAATATATACGTGGGTCCTATACGTCTTAGTATCATGCTAGGGGCAAGCATTCTCGCACTAGCCACTGAGGAGACCTTAGGGAAACTTAAAATTTGGAATGTGGGGATGAAGGCCTGGGGTTAGTGTTTAGTGGTGTCTTCAACCATATAGGCTAGCTGCTTGCCAACTGTGAAGTAGTTAAAGCCACCAGGACATGTCAACAAATACTAGATTCCAGTGTTTAAATGATTGATGTATTTGTTTGTGAAGTTTGTTGACATGCTCTGGTAGCTTTATGATTAATGGAGTTGGTGCATTACGTCTCACAAAGGGTCCTAAATACCTATATCTAGGGGATTCTTAGCCGACCCATAGCAATTCCTCAAATAGAAGCCGCACTCAGTGTTGTGTAAGCCTAAGCACTTCAGACCCTTTGTTCCGGCAGTTTCTTTAGATAATGAAGGTAGAGCTCTCGAATTACAAGCAGCCCTACAAGCTTAAGGGAGTTAGGTTTAGAGGTCAGGCTAACTAAAAGGTCCCGAATTTGACCGTCAGCCCAGCCATTGTTGAGCCTTACTCAGGAGCCGCCCTTGTGGCTGGCAGCTGCACCTGTACACCTTCAAAATTCCCGGAGCATTATAGAGCAGCTGGCCTGTAGGTCAGTAGCAACCAACCCAGGTTCTAAGCAGGGATGCTACCCAAAACCTATCAACAATTCCTTAGTGGTACCCCATCCCTGTGCATGTATCCCAGGCTACATGATGCCAGAAGGCCAGTTGTCCAGCATTCAGTCGGGCCCTTCTGCTAGCGAATGACTGACATCCGTACCCATTTGGCATAACAGTCCTCAAATACCGAAACCATTTGCTAGTATTGCCTAATCCACAAACCCTGTTTTGAAATTGCTGTATGCCTTGAAGGTACCTTGGACCCTCTGCAATTTTGGGATAAATCGCGATATACATATTACACGGAAGTTACTGTAACTATAGGGGGACAATAGCCAAAAGGTCCAATGCACTTTTTCAGAGGGGTTGCTGATCCAAACCATATTCAAGTCAATTTGGTGACCAGATTGACTTATTCCGGATTTCCTGGTATGGTGAAACCTAGGAACTAGGAACCTTGAATTTGGGATTGGAGATTCCGAGCATACGGATGTCAACCACCAACGAGTAGCTTGCAGCCCTCCTTCCAAGAGTTAGGGTCCCCAACAGGTTTGGAAATCTTCGCCACCCTGGCATACACCCAAAGGATCCCAAGTACATGTATATTAGACAACTTAGGCTTCTAGTCGAGAAGAGAAAATATATGTGCACAACCGGTAATAATAGGCAAGACCCATTTAATTTGGGACCCCTAGACGCTGAATTTCTAAGCATCCGTAGCTGCTGCAAGCTATACGTGTTGGTTTAATCTACACAGACGACCTCAGGACAAGGCTCTACACTCATTGGTTCCAACAGCTCCGGGACACGCGGTGGGTGAGGGTAGCGGCTGAATGGAATGTACTCGTCCGGCGTCCATCCCAAGACCATCTGGCCCTTCAGGAAAGCCTGCATTCAGCAAGGAATCCAGCTTGGCAGTTCTTGCAGACATGCTTTAATTTTAGACTGAGACCTGAATCCAAGGTACCTACGTAGATATGAGGACATTGCAGTTTAATCTAGTAAAGTTGGTCAGGACAAGCGCTCCAAACAAAAGCATGTGCAACTAGTCAGGTTAGGGCCTCCAGGCTGTGCATGTCAGCCTCCTCAAATTGCCAGTTTTGCATATTCTTGCCCATGCTATAGAGGTTTTCAATGGCAGGGCGCTGGTTCAGGAACGGGACATGCGCATTCGCAACGTACTCTCCAAATGATCTGGGATAAGCTGCTGACTGTTTCATGTCTTTGCCCCCTGACCTTAGGTGCACAGAGCCCCCAGGCTAGGCTGAAGTCACACAGGGGGAACCACTATAGTGCTCAAAGACCTAACCCAGACTAGGGCCTCGGAACCCGAAGTACGGAGGAAAGTCTCGGTATCCTACTATACTAGTATAAAGTTGAAATATGCTTGCAGGTGGCACGCGAACCCGTCCATCCTTGCCGATTTTCTTCTTCGTCATCTGCAGCTGCTTTCGAATGACCAAACGCCTCCTGGGACAGCAAAACATTGGAAAGGAAAAACGAAGTACACTGATTAGGATAGAAGGTTTAATTTAGGACTATAGTGTTTGTGGTTTGAATTGTCATGGGTGTCGAAGGAGCTTGGGTGGATTCCTGGGTGGCAAAACACAAAAAGCTTGCGAGGATCAGGTTTCTGTGTGCGCCTTCAGGAGAATATTTGGTGATCTTTGGGACGTTTAGGTATTGTGACGATTGAAATTTTGGATGTTTAGGGGGGCTAGCTTGGCTTTTGAGTACAGGCTCAGGAAGCTGAAAACAAGCCAAAAAAGCTTCTGCTGGTGGATTAGGGTTTAGAGGGCCAGGGGTCAGGGCAAAATATTGCCTTCACCCAATATTACTGGTCATAAGGGACAACGGTGAATACCTGGGTTTCGATTATATACTTTTACCCAAAACCCCCAAAGGATCCTAAGTATCTATATGGTATACCTAAGGTTTCTATATAGTACTGGGAATTATAATATGGTTTGAGTTAATATCCCTTATGTAGATACTTAGGATCCTTTAAATACCCTTACCAACCCAGCTATGTTTCAACGACGCTCGAAGGACCTTTGTCATTCGGGACCCAGCAAACTGGAGACTTGGCATCCAGCCAACATTCCCCAGCCCCAACTGTGGCTTCGGAAACGGGCTGCCAAAATTGCCTTGATACCTTAGCTAGGGAAAACAGCCACTCGGGTATGCTACAACAAACAGGTTTCCCAGTAAACATTAATGCTTTCAAGCCACCACTTGATGTGGTATGTCTTCAAGAAATCAGTACACAGCTCGATCAGAAGCTTCATGGGCGGAAAGAGATGAATTATGGAACCCCCAGGGTTCTCGACAAAGTAATATCCACGTCGGACCAGTACTAATAAAAGGATTAGTGTGGCCCGTGATGCCACAATGTTCTGTTTACGCACCCATTCGAGGTTTTGGGCCCCCATTGGATCTGTAGTTGAACGACGGTGCCGGGATCGGCTGACAAGGCCAGGCCGCCCTCTTGCAAGCGCAGTGCGAGGGCAATACAGCGACAGAAACCACTGTCACTGCATATGTCATCTCCGGGGTTGGTGGTTACATCGAACCCTGCCCTTAGCTTAATATTCGTCAGCGAACGCAGATCAAGAACATCCAACGACATGCAAGTAAGCAAGCAAAATTCTGCAGCTGAGTCAGTCCGGAAAGCCTTTAACCCTATACATATTTCACCTGCAGAGACCTTAGACCTTTCACAACACAGTCAAAACCTCAACCTGAACCCTCATAACTTATGCTTCTTGCATGAGCACACATTCAGTGGTTGCTACTGCCCAGGCCGAATGCTGCCGAGAAACGACACACACCCCAGAGATCCTCAGAAACATCAGGGTGATAACTCAGGCATACTTACTCAAACCACAATAGTAATGCGATCCTTTTGGAAACCATGTAGGTAAGGTGTTCGGATCCTTGCAAAACCGAGTCAGCTGCATGTCACATTCCAGACACCCGTATGAGCTTCAGTCTAAATTAAGTCAAACATCCCCAGATGCCACCAAATTGACTTAATTCTGTACAAGGGTTATATATATGGGGGGATTAAATAGGGATCCTCCTACTTGGAGGGTCAGGCAGACATTAGCGATTAGGTTAGTAACCCCTCTCAGTAATATAGGATCCCAGCGATCACTAACCTACCTAGTACGTCCCCCTGATCCTCCATGCAAATACATGTACAGCGCTTGTTGTCATTATTATGGGATACACGGAATTTGAACTGTATGTAGCTCATGTTGCGATCTGCCTCTGAGGAACTGAAGGCTCCCAGAACGCAGCCAACTCCAGAAAACAGCTCGAAGCATTGCAAGTCCTTGGGTGGCTACAATCAAAATACATTCAGGTAGCTCCAGAAACTCTAGATCTGCATCATTGTCTAATTTCAGCAAGATTGCTCGGGTCTGCTCCGTCATCTGACTTGCGACAAAGTCAACCATGTGGATGCTGAGCAGGTCAGCGCAACTATAGTTTTCAAATGTGTTCAACAATATTGGGCCAGGAATCCAACACCCTCACACGCCTGCAGCCAAGGCACAAGATGAGGGGCGCGCCAAGCGTGACGAGCAACGCCGTCTGGAAGCGGCTCAGCCCCATTGGCCCACTAGTGGCAGGTGGCATGATGGCAGATCTAGAATAAATGAATAAAGAGGTGGTGACACGCGCAAACTGGCTAGGCCAATCAGTCCCCTATATCATCTCTGCAGTGAACACTTGCTACTTTAGCGTTATGTACCCAAGTCTTGAGCTTTCCGGGCAGAATATTTTTGGTGGGATAGGTTAAAGATTTTAATAGGTCTTGAGAACACGTCATGCGCACCTTGCAGATCCGTACGTACACAGTGCAGGCAAACACGCAAGATCCGCAAGGGATCCTAAGTACCTATGTCTAGATCTAGAATTATTCATTAATAGGGCTTCTATAATAGGAATTCGTAACGTTATTTGGGTCAATACCTCTAGATCTGATAATATAGGTACTCAGGATCCTTTACCGGAGATAGGCGCAAGAAGCCCAACGTAGTCAGAAGCGAAAATGTTTCAGCGCAAGCAGGCGTCCATGTCCCCATAAGGCCTAGTATTAATGCCGCCTTTAGCGTACAAGGATTGAGACGCACCAAACAACACGCCAGCGTTGCAAGCACTATCTGAATTTCGAATCATACTGGCGTGGACATTCCACACCCGAAACATTAAAAGCTATATGTAGGGCGCTGGCAGTACCCCAAGGAATCTTTTTACCTAATCAGCTATGTGGTGCAAATTTCCCGGAGTCCAGCACCCTACACCCCACAAAACGAGCAGCTTCATTTGGCTCAGACCTGATCATGGTCATTGCCCATGCGAGGTGGGCGCATGTCAACAGTATCCAGACCTGGAGCTCGAGATTGGGACACGGCTATATGTGGTACACGGATCCGGAAGGGTCTATCTTTCAGGGCCCCCACTACAATAATATAAGCCTATCAACACAAGACCCTGGATCATGAGGAGCTTGGTTACTACGAAGTTTCTATGGAGGGTCACAGCATGCAGGCCTAGGGGCAGAGGGAAGTCTTTCAGGTTAACGATATGTGTTTGGGAAACCTCAAAACCTCCTTTACAAAAAAGATGCTTGGATTTGCAGGTTTAGTGCTTCCATAGGGGGAGGGGGTGGAGAGAAATATGTGTCAGGGCGCAGGCCTACGCAGGCAGCTATATCAGCCCAGATTTTTTAGAATCCCCTCTACTTCAACCCGAAGCCCATAAATCTTGAACGCGCAAACCCTAGACTGTCTAAATCCTGCTTACCCCAAAACCTCAGACCTAAGCTGTCCCATCTCATACGAAGCCTCTAGATCTGGCCTCCAAGACCAAAAACCTAATCCCTGAGACCCTACAACCTTCAATCTTTAACCCCAGCCAAACCTAGGTTACTCTGCCTGGGTCCACATTCGCGATCCATCCAGCCATGACCCGGCATCTGCGCCACCTTGGATGAACTCATGGGTTGCAGCTAGTACTAGTTAAACTCTACATGTCCTTTCTGTCCGCTACTTGAAAGCAAACATGCACTACATGTTAATCCCAGCAACAACTCAGCAAGATCCCCGTGCTTTCGCCAGGATAGCGTAGCCCCACCCTTCTTGTCAACCTTGGATCAATCATTTTTTAATGTAAGATTCCACAGACGAAATGGCACACAATTTGTAATACATCCAAGAGAAAAGGAGAGGAAAGAGAGACAGAGAGAGAGAGAGAGATTGACATTAAAACAGCATCAGAAGCTTTGTAGGGCTCCATGACAGCAATCACCCGAACGATGTAGAACGACTGCGTGGCCAGCAGTACCGTAATTGCTGACGCATTCGCAAACATTGGAACCAGGGGAGAGCGAGCAGTGAAGCTCCTTGGACAACCGCAACGACTCAAGACCCTACACACATGTTGCCATGATGCCATTGCCAGTATGTGTCTTTTCCCAAAGGATCTAATAATACAGCTACATAATTACATAATTATTAGGGTGTCTATGGGTGAAACTCATAATAAATGCTTGGGCTAGGTATCCGGCACAGTAATTAGGATCCTTTGAGATCTGAATAACCAGATGAAGGGTCAGCTGCGCAAAGTTTTCCCAAAAGTTGGCTCCCATATTTGGCCGGCAGGTTTCTAGCCCCGGGTTCTGCAGGATAATCCTCAAGCCTACCTGCGCCCTGGCCATTTTGGCCTGCTTGGCTGCTGCCCTGGCTTCCTCAGCAACTGCTCTCCTGACAGGCCCAGCAGGCTCGTGCTCCTCATCCTTTTCCTCCTCCTCGGGGTGTTCTGTAGGCACTGCCCCATTGCTGTTGCTTGCTGTTGCTCCTGTTCCTGCTGGCAAGTCCGTTCTGGCCCCATTGCTGTTGCTTGCTGTTGCTCCTGTTCCTGCTGGCAAGTCCTTTCTGGCACAGGTGCGCTTGGGAGGTTTGCCTTGCCCCATCCTTGCAAGCTGCTGCTCAG
>CAJNIZ010016280.1:53092-85358 GCA_905231905.1 Symbiodinium pilosum
TTGCTTGCTGTTGCTTCTGTTCCTGTTGGCAAGTCCGTTGTGGCCCCATTGCTGCTGGCTGCTGTTTCTCCTGTTCCTGCTGGCAAGTCCTTTCTGGCACAGGTGCGCTTGGGAGGTTTGCCTTGCCCCATCCTTGCAAGCTGCTGCTCAGCCTTCTCCTTGCCGATCTACATGCTAGCCACGCCCTATGCCTGAAGAATCCAAAGCACCCATACGCAGCCAACTACACCTGTGCTCAACAATTAAGACTGAGACCCTGTCCTGACGCGCTCTCTTGCGCAAGCCTGCCTGATCCGCCTTCAAGGTCGTGAGGTCATTACGCGCTGGCAGCATAATCGGAAGCGGAAACTCGGCCACAGAACCTGCTGGTAGAAGAGGTTCACGGTCCTGTTCAATGGTATGGTTGCTTTAATTAAAATAAACTGATAGGAATAATCGTAGAACCCAGGGACCCAAACCCTAAACCCTAACCCTAAACCCTAGACGTATTCAATGGATTCACGGAATTGCAATTATGTTTTGGCTAGTCCTTGCAGAAAAAATGCCTAGGACCTTTTATTATAGGAACGCGGCATCCCCAAACCAAATTATCTCCTGAAGCACCCTGACCCACAGGACCCTACACATATGGATGTTACGTACCCAAACCATGATATGCCTATTTTTCTATAACAAGTGAACCAGATCTATATGAACCATGTAGTTGCGCTGCACTCTTGGGAGATAGAAGCTGCTGGCCTTGAATGCTCCATTGACCCCAGCTGACCCTGATGGGCGAGCCTTAACATGTTTCAAGCGCAATAGCTTCTACTGTCAGAGATACATGTGTTCTGGTTACAGAGGCAGTTCAATTCAACTGTAACTCCGTCCGAGTAACCTGCTGCAGAATGACCTCACGCAATCTGTTGTATGTTGCAAGATCCCCAGGAGATTGCTTGGCCTCGTCGATGGCCGGCGCTGCATCCTGTGTGCAACACGTGGGCAAGAATTGGTCAAAGCAACGTACCAGCAATATTACCCTAGAAGATTTCGAGCTGACCGCTCCGGAACCCTGCTGCTCCATCTGCGCCGCTTTGCAACGATTTAGAGTTGAGGCCATAGGATAGGGACTAATATGTTTCAGGGCTTCAGGGCTTTAAGATCCACAGTTTTTCGGGCACAGATCGATTCTGGATGCGTGCCAAAGCGCTTCAACAAACCCGCCGCCATCGCTGGCGACCGTCTCGTGTGGCTCAGCCTGAGATCAAACCATTGCCAGTTCAGCCCCGAAAGTTCCTAAGTATGCACGAAGATTTACCTTGAATTCAAAATATTTGATTGATCAAACAAGAAACCTTATACACCAGTTGACATGAACCATTTGGGTAAGTGGGTAAGTGTCAGCAGCCCCTCCAAAACCCTTGTCATCTAGAAGTCCTTATGAACCTGAACCCTAATGCTTATAAAGCCTAAACCCAAAGTTGAAGCCCCAAACCTAAATTTTCATGCAATATGTACTGCAGAAACAATGTTCATTTCCACGTGAAAATAAAATTGCCACAAAAGAACGACCACCTCGGCAGAATCTTGGTCGGCCTGAGCTTTCCATAGACCAGTTCGTGTGGGAACAAGGGTGACCCAGTAAACCTACCTGCTGCTGGGTCACTGCGCACGCATCGAAGTCCGAAACTAGGTTCCGGGGATATGGTACGCGTGCCAACACATCACTCATGACCTGAGTTAACACGCGCACATTATATAGAGAAATTCCGAACGCAACTGCAGAAACGTGCTCGGCTAACTATTAAGCCCAGCAGCTTTCACCTCCTTCCCATTCGCCTAAACAGCTCTAAAAAAGTGCACCCATTGTGAAAACTCTAAACTACACACCAACATGTCAAGGGCCTCATGCAGATGTGCTCCATCAACATTGAACGCTCCCAGGGCCTCGTTAATAAAGGACATATGTCTATATATATAGATGTATAGATATATATCTTTATATGAATTTCTAAATGAGAGATGCAGTTGAACTCACGCTGCCGATGGAATTATGTATCGCTATAATGCCTGCCTGCGCAGCAATATCACCAGCCAGCTGATCCACAGCGTGCTCAACTTCCTGCTGCAAATCACAGATCTAGAGGAACAAACAACACCAACTAGAACAGACACGGGCAAAATCTATCAACCGCTGCCTGCATGTTTTCATCATCTGATATGTCAATAAGGGGCTCTGGCTCTTCGATCTCCTCCTTCAAACACACATACGGCCATGGACATGTCATGGATCAGCACTAGTGCACTAGTACTAGCTTGCGGGTCCTGCTGGCCATGGTGCGAAGTCGCGCCTGCACCACCGCCAACGCGCCCCTGCATCAATCCAATTCCCACCACCACAACCCACACATTATCCTAGCAAGAAACAACCGTGGCTTGTAAGCTCAACCCGGCAGGCCTCATCTTCAACAGTAGTGTCAGCGCTTTGATCATTCAGGAGGCTGTCTTGCTGAAAACTTACTCCTGGGCATTCTGCTTCAGCAACCTCCCCATCAACACCAACTGGCGTGTCAAGACCCCCGCCACTATCAACTCGGAAGTCGCCCTCATCCACGTCACTCTGGCCCAGACCTGGCCCTTGGGATCCAGCAACCCCACCACTGCCGAACAGCATTTCAGCATCTGGAACGTCTTCGTCCAGGGCTCCAGCCACACCACTGCCAACTGGCATGTCGCGAGCGCTCATTACTTCAAGATCTGACGCGATATCCTCACAATACGTTGAAGTCTGCTCTAGAGAGACGCACGCGTGCAGGGAACAAGCTATTATGAAGTGGAAAACGTGTGTTGTGTAGATGGGACCACTTAACCGCAATTTAAATTGATCAAGACAGCTCACGAATTGTCCTCAACCTCCACGTCGCTCAGCACTTCATCATCATCCTCAATAGTGAAGATTTCTGGCTGCTCTGAACCAGCCTTAGCTAATGAAGATATTCAGTAGCCAGCCCGGCACCAATCCATTAATGAATAGCAGGAAAAATATTCTAGCGCAAGTCTCATCAGAAGAGGTAACGCTGCCACTGCTGTTTTGACGTTCAGGTACTTCTAGGCCATTGATCCGGAAGTAAAGAGTCTTGAGGACAGCAAGGTTCTTGCTCCTGCGCAGGCTCCCATTTCAGGTGTATCATCCAACCCATATTATGAGCTTTCATTGATGTCAAAACACTGTATTGCTAAGCAGGTTTAGTCCTTCCCTTTGGAGATCGATGCAGCAGTGATCCGAAGTAACTCGCCATCCAACGGAGCCTGGTGCCTTGTAAATCTGCCCAATCCTGCCAGCCAGTGCTCATTACATTAATATTAGGCACAGAAGCATCGCAATACAACAAGTGTCCTTCATGGTGCCTTTCTGCCCCTTTTTCTTCGTCTGCTGCTTGGTGTAGAAGCCATAAACGCAAGCAATGTAGAGGCATGCTGCCTTGGCGCTACATTTGTTCATTTGAATTCTATTCTACAAGCAAATTAAAACATGACTCATATTCCATGGATGTAAGATGCCCACGCGATGCTCCTTGCAAGATATCAGCTCCGGTTTGGGAATTTGGGCACCTCGAAATAGATGAAGCACATAATGCTTCATGATAATATGATTGTCATCATCGAGGAAATCGTCCTGGGAGACTTTGGGTTCTGCGAACTTGAGGATGCGGTGCTCCTAGGGGCGAGGGCACGATGCAAACCATCCAACCAAACAAGTACTTGAATACGCGCACAACATCAGGTACGTTCACTTGACAAAACGTTAAGTCCTTGTCCAATCGCAAAGCATCCAGTCGTGACTCCACCGGCTCTCGCAAGGCATGGACAATTCGAAGCGCTGCTTCCTTACTATATTGCTATAGACACTGTTGCATTTGCAAGGTGGTCTCCTGCATATGTACTGCTAACATGACCATCTGCTCACCCAGTCTCACTTGCGAAAAACCGCACAGGCTGAAGAACCTGCTTCCCAGACACCAAATCACCGGTCACGCCGCATTTCTTGACACCATCGATCTGTTTGAAAACAGCTGGGCATTGATCTTCCGCTGCCATGGTCGATCAGGTCACTTCCAATAATATAATTATTAGTGAGCGCCTACCGCGAATCATATGAAAGCGATGCCTCAAACTGAAAACTTGTCAAGGTATATATATATATAGGTGGGTACGTGTGAACATACACAAGCTTTAAGCTTTCTCCATGGTGACACTAGCTGCTATCCTTGGGCATATTGATTCAGCACAGGCACTGATGAGCTCTTGCAACAGCAGCTGCACATGCCCACGTGCAACCCACACTTGCGCAGACAGCTGTGCACATACTTGCACGCAGGACAACTCACAGCAAAAGCTACTGCCTTTCGAAATTATTTCAGAAAATATTTCAGGGGACTACTCATGCCATGTATACCAGCGTAGAATCTAGGCATTGCGATCACACCAGTCTGCGTTGGGAAAGGGAGCACCTCTAGAGTGGCCGCCGTAGGCCAGCTGCGCCCACTTCCCGCCAGGCATTGCGGAATCACAAATTAGCCGGAAATAAATAGTTGAGTTCAGATATGCTGACCTTGCAGGCATTGCCCATGCAGTACAAAGTTGGCCCGAATCAACCTAGTTATAACAACAGTATGGCAACATCAAGCGGCTTCACGGCTATAAACCCATAACTAGGCCATAACAATATTAAAAAGTATTACATATTGCATTTTCATTTATAAGCAGGTATCCCTGTTCGCTGCAGCCACGATCGCATACACGATCATCGAGCCCTGGAACACGCCCTGGAACACCCAATTTGCAAAATCAACCCTTGAAGCGAAAGTACCTTCAAAGTTGGGGACATACTGTTGGTAAACCCTTGCAATGTCCCATACATGAGACGCTGGGGCCTGTTGCAGAGCTTAAAATTATTGGTAGGGGCAGTGCTACTTCTTGTTGTACCCAGCTCTGAATTTGAACAATCTCCAAAATTCCCGCGAACAATCCCTCAAGTACCTTCAGATAAGGAAACTAGCAGTTTGTGATAATCCTGAGTACTAGCACCCGATTGCCCCATCTAGAATCGAAAGAAGCAGTACTAGCATAGACGCAAAGTGCTGAACAAATTCTAGCAATATGCCCTAAACCGTCCACTCAAAGCCCTGCACCCTAGCCAAACGCCATATTACTGCTATATAATGTATTTCTAGCCTATAAACCCCGTACCTTAAACCCTGAACCTCCTAATCCCTAGCTAAAATGACAGCCTGTAGGGTTGCTTGAGATCGAGCCTTGTTCCGCAAAACCCACAGCTTAATAAGATTCGGAATCCTGATGCCATGAACCTAATACGGTTTAGAATCCAAATTAAGGTGTGTATATATATATATATTGGGTTGCTGTAATTGCCAGGAACGTAGGGTCAATTACTATAACAAACTTAGGGGAAACCCATATATCTGTTATATATATACTTGTAATATGGTACTTCGAGACAAGTTCCTTAACAGCAAGGCCGGTCACGCAGACAAACTCTGCGCTAAAGTCTGAACCTTATTGTACTCTAGCTAAACCCTAGACCCTGCTAGCCTAACCGCAAGAAGAGACAACCCATATACTTATATGTATATATATCTCCTGTCCTGAATACCACCCTGAATATGGGAATGAACATCGGGCCTGACAACAAGGTGCAGATTCAAAACAACCAATACAGGTTTTATTACCAAGGTGGGAAATGGCAACCTCTCAACTAACCTGCCCCACCCCCACCCACCCCTGCATGGGAGGCCCCTGCCCTGGAAAACCCCCTGAAAATTCAGATTGTGGGGAAAAATATGGCTTCGCGCATGCCCTCAGGAACACGTTTAGTTCAAAAGTTGAACCACCAAACTCAAAAAACAGAAATACATATACTCAACTCAGTGAAGATTAATCAATTAGCACTATTCCAGATATAGCAAGTCACCACCACCGTCCTTTTTTCGAATTTATAGATACATAATTTCGAAGTCATAAACAAATGTTACATTAATTCATTTTTTTTTGCGCGGCAACGTCATTATATGGCTGTTTTTGCTCGGGTGACAAATCCAGGCAAAAACCCACGTAGGCGGATAGACCAAAGTAGGCTCTCTGCACAAAGTGGGCACCATGTTGCCCATACACATACTTAGACCCTCTGGGTGTGTGGAGCCATCAGCAATACTTGACATACGCATGTATTGCGCAGCCCGTCATGCAGGCCTTTGTTCACAGCGAGTCCGAGCCAAATCTCGCTGCAGCGCTCGAAGACATTTGCTGGTGGCTGGCTATGCAAAGAAGTTGGTGGCTTTGACTTGAAGTTCCGGTTGGTACAGGTGCGCGCAGACTATGCGCCAGGCATTGCCGTTGCGCGGCGAGCCGATTATTCCTTTCGCTACAAGAAGGCGATCCGGCGTCAGCTGCCTGACAAGCTCCCCGAGCTCACCAACGTCGCGCAAAGGAGTCGGACCCAGACATTGCCAAAACTTGCGAGATGTCAGACCTCACAAGGCGGGTGTGTTTTGCTTGGAGTCTTTTTGGATATTTGTTCAGGGGCGGAGCCTGCGTGCGCAGGTGCTTGCCCACGTTGCCGCTGGCGGACGTGACTTTTCTGCAGAGGCATCTGCGTAAATGCAGCGGGAATTCTTCTAGCAGGCAAGCGTCTACAATTTCCGACAACTCTTCAAGAGTGTTGGCGAGCCAGCACGCGGGGCAAAGAAGCTTTGGTCGGCCTAAGATTCTAGATTTCATGGTTATCACTTACGGTGCTCTGGTATATAGTCAGCATCGTGTTGCCACTTTGCGGACAAAAATTCGAGTTCGGCGCCTAGCACGCGCGACAGAACCGCTGCCAAGACATTTCAAGAGCGGGCCTCACCGACATAGGCCTTGCAAAAACAAGTGAGCTGTTTCAAGCCTCAGGGTCTTACAGACACAGCCACTGAAGAAGCGTCGCTCTATAGCGCAGCACGAGCGCCGCATTGACAACAAAAGTACGCCTGTTGAGTTGAGTGGAACGTGATCGCCTGTACATTGTTGACAAAACAACCGCATTGTGCTGAGCTGTGTGTAGCGTGCTGCGAAGTCTACTCTCCGCATGATCCGTTCACCCAGGTCATAGCTTCAGACGCGAGCGTTGAGGGGCTCGGTCGAAATACTGGGCTTTGATTTTGCGATTAGACTGTGAGGTTTTGCTCCCTTTGTTTTGTCATCCGTTCACGTGGAGCCTGTGCATACAAGTCCAAGCTTCCCAGAAGTTGGCATTCTTCTGCTCCGGGATACGTTTACGGCTTAGGGTACGGGGTTCAGGTTTGCGAGTTAAAGATTTTTGCGTGTTTTCATGTTCGTGTGCACAACAACACCATGCGCTTGCGGGATCTGCTGCAAGACTACCTGTACTGAACTTGGAACCCACCGTTTAGTGTTGAGGGGAATAAGCAAAAAAAATATATTTCCAAGTGCGCCCAAGATACCGTCATCGCTTGGTCATGGGTGGCCCCAAGGGTTTTCTGTAGGGTTCAGGGTTTGTACGAACACTTCCGCATAACAGCAGAAACAACCAGCGTAAAACCAGGCACACCTTAGCGTAACAGCAGAAACCACCAGCGTCAGGCACCCGCACGGAGCATAAGAAAGGACACGGGCAGCGTAGCAAAAAACACGTAGCCCTCTGTAAATGTCTTTCATGAAGCTCACAAGCATCCAACGAGCTGCACATTACTCACTTGGTGTCAGTCTCTGTGACCTCATTACCGTTTTAGATAGAGAAGGTGTATTGGAGTATGTAGTCGACAACGCTGAGGTCCTTCCTAGAGTGGCAACGCAAGAATTGTGAAGCCCGCAAGGCCCATCTCAGGTACGAACCCTCGAGATTTACAAAGTAGTTTACTTGTATCACGTTCTGATTTTGTATGCTTCGCCCCAAACCCTGGATGTTCAGAATCCTGCATCTGAGTGAACTGAAACCTTGACAAAACGTAGTCGTAGTCATCCAAAAATGAATCATGACAATGGTTCAGGGAAGCTGACAAATCTAAATCTTATATACAAGTTCACCGCATCCCCTAAACCCCAAACACGCCCACACCTTAAACCCAGCTGGGAAATTGCAAGCCCTGGACGTTAAACCTTGAGTGCAACACATGCCCTCATCCCCAGCTCCAACTTGGGAGCCGGGGACCTAAAGTGGGCCAAGCACCCGAACCATAGGGCTTGGGGGACCAGCTGCTATTGTCTCTATGGTTTTGTGTGCTTCAAAATCATGTATGTGCTCTGATGGTTGGTAGGGAACAGAGGAATATAATCCCAATTTAATCTTTATACAAAATCTTCCCTTATTCCTTATTACCCTAACCCGAAATCCCAAACTTTGAGCCGAAACCTACCATAATTCCCTTATTCCCCACTAACCCCCAACAAGTTATTGAGGTATTAAGAACCTTTAAACTGGGATGTTCTGCCGCGTCTGCAGGATCGCTGTGCCCTCGTGCAGATGGCAAGCAGCGACCAGGCCCCTCTTAAGCCCTAAACTACCTGAACCCCAAAAATGTGTAGAATGATTGCCTGGTTGGGCTGTTTCGAGGGGTTCTGGATTATTGTTTCACCCGCTTTTGGTACTTTGGGGGTCCAAGTAGTTATAAACCCGAATCCCAGGATTCTGCAAAGTGTCTATTTCTCGCAAGGTTTTCAATGTACTGACCAATGAGGACCCTTTGATTTTTCGTTTCAATGACCTGCACATTTGTGGGGTCCCCAAAAACCCCCCAACTATGAACAACTCCAATCTGAGGTTTCCTATTGGGTTCTTGGGAGGTACTCAGCTGAGTACAGGGGTTGCTGTTTAGGGTTGAGGGTTTAGGGTTGCTGTGGTGTTTTCAAAGGTCATACACGTTGTTTGGGCCTGTTCTGCTTTTCAGGACATGAGGATATCCTTGGTGACACGTCAGCAAGATTCCGGTACATGGCAGGCTGAGGCTGCCCTGGCTGTTCTGTACATGGAGATCCCTCTTAATGTTCTACTTTTCCATGGAGGGTACGTTGATGGACTAAACCCAGCATGACCGCAGATACCTCGGCATTGGGGTTCATGGTCTTTCGTATACTTCAGCTTATGCAGCCGCTTGTGCATCAACAGTCGTCCTCAGTCGGTAAGCGGAGTGTAGTATCCAGACTTTGCAGCGATCATTATTACTGCAGGAATGGAAAATGCGGACTTGAGCAGCGAATCCTAAATAGGACCCTCCCCCCCTCAGGTCATTGTGTTACTGGTAGTTGGCGGGGAATTGCTGCACAAGCAGATACTTTTCTACATATAGTCATGAATCGCAAGGCCTCAAACAAGCCGAAGTGAGGAGAGGTAGACGGGGTTATGTTGCGAGTTTTTCTCAAGATCGGAATGCTTTCGGGGAGCATAGGGAGACATCCAGATATGGGTGCGGGATGGTGGGATTATGAACAACCTTGAACAAAAAACAGCTATGCACGACTAGGCGCAGAACGCCATCCAAGCGCTGAACTGGACGACTTCATCAGCTTTGATGCCAGCGATGATGGTCCGGTATGCCGGTCCGAAGGTTCTGCAGTCAGTTCGGGTGGCAGACTGGCTCCCCAAAGTAAGCTATCAAAAGGTTCTTGTTCGGTTGCTGTTAAGGAGTTTAAATTAAGTTACCATAAAGAGTATATACATACTAAATCATGTGGTTTCCCCCATAATCTAGTAATTTGAATTAAGTTCCTCTACAGCAGTCCAGCTTATGCTCTAGGGCTTCGGGATATGAATATGAGCAGATCGTTAGGTCTCCCTGGCATCCTCACGCCATGTGTCTTGCATTCAAACGGGGCGGCCCTAAGCCGGACACTCTCAGAACTTGAAATCCGTACCCCGAACATGAGCCTAATTTCAAAACCCTACATCCCAAAGTAAAGAGAGGAGGGGGAGCTTTGAGCAGATCTCTGACACCACAACACCTACCCTTCAGGGTTCAGCCTTTAGGGTCCCATGATCCATGAAGTCTTACTGGTGGTTAGGAATACAGGAGTACATTATATAGAGATTATATTCTCTTATTAACTACTAACCACCGGTAAGTATCTGTATGGTACATGTTTAGGACACAAATGGGTTCCTGAGCAGATAGTTGGGGGCCGAAGCGTATATGGTTTCAGTACCTGGCGCTTGGGGCTTGCATTTAAGCATGTACGAGCGCATTTCTTCATTTGTTGTAGACGTTTCTGCTTGAGGATGGGCTGCTCGCACCTGCAAGCTCCGGAATAAAGGAGCTCATGTTCCATGTTATTTTCCCTTCGATTCTTCGTTACAGGAGTTGATTTTTCCATTTTCTTCCCCATTACAATGAATTTGCCTTCCCAGATCCTTCAACCAGGTTTTCGCAGCGTTGCGGGAAAACGACGATGGCATCCAGGCACGATGTACTGCAGATGGCCAGACTGGGTCAGAGGAATTTGTGTAAAGGGACATTTCCAGAACTGCAGATGGACATGTTAGTCTAAGAAAATTCACCATGAGTTTTTTGAAGGCCTGGGTGGTCCCCTAAACCCTAAGCCCGTAATTAAACCTGAACCCTAAACCTTTGAGAACGGCAGTTGTGTACCGGCTGGGAGGGAGATGTAGTGCGGAGGTAGACATGGTGGTAAGGGTTTAGGGTTTAGGGTCCAGGTTTTGGACAGGATCTTGAGACATTCATGCCGAAAGCATAGCATAGTCAATGCTTCCATGTGTGCCTTGACCATCAGTTCTCAATCAGACCCCAGAACTCATCTGATGGGATTTGTCACACCATGACGCCCTGTTCTTTTATCTTTTAGGGCTGTGGGAGCGTTTGGCGATGTTCAGGAATGTTTTCCAGATATACTTCTCAGCCAATCTTGAGCAAAGCTGCAAAGTTTCGGGCTATCTCGTACAACATACGTCAACCTCCTACTCCTGCATGGGGGCTTGGGGTTTAGGGTTAAAGGATGTTAAAGGGGTTTCCAGACATTAGGGACACCATCTTAGGAGGTCCCCAGAATAAGGGTGAGACTATATGGGGGTCGTTATCGGGGCCCGCGTATTTAACCCTCAAAGTATGAAACCGTATAAGCCCGCACTCTAAAGTCCACAAAGAATCAGGCCCTAAACAGAAAACCCCTAAAACTCTAAATAGTCGTTTCCATGTTCTTTTCCATTATCCTCATGTTCCTTATATAACCCTTATATAACCCCCCTCTGCATCAGGAGGCAGACCAAGGGTCTGAAGAAGAGGACGATGATGACGACTATGCGCACTATGGGGTACCTTGCTGAGGAGAGGTTTGTTATCCCGTTTCGCGCCTTAGGGTTTAGTGTTCAGGGTGTACCAAGTGGTTCATACTAGGTTTAGGTTTATGGCTTGGCCAGGTACTGATTCAGGGTAAAGTCCAGTGTGCTCCATGCCCCTGGAATCCCAGTCCACTTGTATATTAGGGTTTAGGGTTAAGGGTGTAGGGTTTATCCCGCCATATCATGCGGAATCCACTCAGAGAGCAACCCTTTTTGTAAGCACGCATTCGTCCCTGGAGGTCCTGCAGGCCCACATCTTGGAATGATTTTGGTGTACGCAAGAAATAAACCCGTCCCGAGACCCCAAACCGTGAACCCGAAGCCCTGAAGCTCATATGTAACATTCTGCTCCTTTCAGGGTACCTGGAGGCCGCCTACAAGCAGAGCTGGATGAGAACCAATCAAATACCAACACTTAGCCTTAACCAACAAAACATTTGCTATGGTTCAGGGGTATAGGGTTTAGGGGTATGGGTTTAGGGTTTAGGGGTTTAGAGTTTAGGGGTATGGGGTTTAGGGGTTTAGGGTTTAGGGTCTACCAGCATCAGTTTGACATATAGTAACAGTTATTTTTCATGCAAATACCTAGACCCTGCAAATGCCCTTGCATGGTAGTCAGATTTTACACCATAATGGAGGGTAGTTAGGTCTTCTATAGTATACATAAAGGGGGAAATGAAGGATAATTATTCAGGACACATACTTAGACTCCATCCACACAACCCCTTCGCTTAGACCTGCGAATTCGAAACCTCGAAGCCCTGAATACCTTCATTCCGAAACGTGCCTCGTCACGACTTGTAACAGTAATAGTGACAGCAATAGTAAGACACAACAAATAGTAATGGTAATCGTAAACGGATAGAAATTTCGCCATAATTCGTATGGTGCACTTGCATGAGCTGGTTTGCAATTATGATGCGGCACTGCTTATGCTTCATTATTTAGCCTTCGCAAGCTCATATGTTCAGAAGCTGCCCTTCTGTGAAGGGAGGACTTCTTGCACCACTTTGTTACATACCCTTGGACTGTATGGCCTCAATTACTTTGTTTTGAGGCCCTAGCAGTAAGTAGAGCTACCAGGATGGGCTATTAGACCTTAAGGGTACCCCCTTCTACTCTTATTGGGGTCCCAATAGGGAGTTTTAGGGTCTAATAGCCCATAGTGGTAGACTAAACCCTAAGCCCTAAACCCATGTAGATGTCATCCATCCACATACCGATTCGCCGTTGGCATCAGGTCATCGAAGAAGCTCCTAAGCCGGCTAACCAGCCTCTAAAAGAGAGGCCGCAGTTTTTACTAAGCTTGCTGGTTGCTAGTATCTAAAAATGTTTACAGTAGATTATCCTGAAGCCCCAAATTCCTCTTCTGGGTTACAAGAGCCGATATAATCTACTGTAAATTCTACTGTATTTTGTTCTCATGATAGTAGGGGTGAAGGAATGGAAAAGAACACGGCAACCACCGCAGTACAGGGGGGATTGTTATATAGAGGCTATTACAGGGAAGCCTTTTGCGACTTCATCAGCAAGTAAGTGCAGGTACCCAATATCTGAGTATTCAGAAATTCCAAACCCTAAACCCTAAACCCAGAACTTGGTTTTAGTAGTAATTGTAGTACATGTGTTGGGGAAGTGCAGAATGTGTTGGGGAGCTGCTTGAGAATTTTGGTGCGTGCCTTTTCAGGTTCTTGCTTGGGTGTCGAGGGCTCGGAGTGAATATGCTTCCTGCAATCTGGGTAGTACTGTTTAGGGTTTAGGGTTGCGGGGGTACTATAGCGCCCAATACAGATTATATCTTCTTTAGGGGTATAGCCTTGTAAGAATGATATAGTCTTACTTGGTTCAACCACCAGGAAGCGCAACTGGTCGGTGGGCTTGCCAAACTTGTGTGTCATGTTCTTTCTGCGGTTTTGAGACTCTTGTAAGCATGAGGGAGAAATATACCGGCTCTATAGTATCAAGGGACTGTCAACTGTCAAAGGTGTCTCTGCAGTCAAGGAATTGCAGTTGACATTCCCCTTGCAATGCTTGGACAGCTGTCTCGAGACTAATTTACGGCCTGAGGCTGGGGCACGTTTGCTGGGTTGCAGTTAAGGAACTTGCATTCAGAAGCCTTTGTCGCGATGCTTTTGTGCGCATGTTGGCGCTTTTCTTCGTGCGCATCAACTTGCATCAAGTTACAATAATACGGAAACACTACTGTTCTTTACTGTGCCCATGTTACGATAACTTCATTTAAGTTTTTAGCAAGTTTTGCAAGCCCACCCGAAGTTACGCAGATTCGGGCACAGGATCCTGGAGGATCCGCCCACAAATTACAGTACGTAAGGTTGCGCACTAGGTGCACAATCGATTCAGACCTTTCTGCTCATCAAAAGTTCGAAGGGTTGTGGGGGAAGAGAAAGCTTAATGGGGATTGTCCTAAATTGCTGTCAATACGGGGTCCTATATTTAGGTTCCTATTATAATACGGGGCCCTGTATAAATTTCCCCCATTTTGGGAACAGTAATTTAGGGAAACTCCTTAGTGATAGAGATGCCATGCTCAGGCCAACTTAGGGACAACCCCTCAGGGTGTGGGGTTTAGGGTGGCTCTGATAAGGGGAGCCGCAGACCTCTAAGGGCAGATCTTGGCCTTCAAAAGCCGTCTAAGCCAGAAGGAACAGAACCCACATGTTCTATAATCTAAGCTCCATAAAGGGATATAGGGGCTATTATGGATACTAAGGAGTTTCGGCTATAGCTCACATGTCCCTTCCCAATGTCCACTCGTCCATCTTTCCGGGTTGTGTCTAGACAAATGGTGGGGACCCCAATTATATAGACACCAAAATGTTATAATCCCTTTTATGGGGACCCCAAATAAGGTACCTCTCATCTTGGGAAACCCCAAATGTCCTTGCCTTTCTCACCTGCTCTCATTCTCACGCCTGTTGGGGCCCTGGAGTGGTTGGGCACTTGATCTCCCTAAAGCTTAAACTCCAAGCCTTAAGCCCTAAACCCTAAACTCTAGGCCTTAAAACCCTAAACCTTGAAACCCTAAGCCTTAAAACCCTAGGCCTTAAACCCCGAACCTTATTTCCTAAGCCCTCAACCCTAATCAGCCTTAAACCCTCAACCCTTGAATCCAAAGCCTGAAACCCTAGGTCCTAAGCCCTAAGCCCTCAACTCTAAGCAGGCCGGTCGAGATGGGCTCCAGGTGGAAGAAGCATGAGGACCGGGCCCAGCAAGTTGGCATGCCAGAAGCAAGGTTCAACCAGGTTGCTTTGGCCCTACTATAGCTCATTCTATAATAGATCATGGTATATTATAGGCCATTATAGTAGGTTAGGGTTTAGGGGTTTAACCCTAAACCCTAAACCCCTAACCCTGTAGGTTTAGGGTTTAGGGGCTTAGGGTCTAGGGGGAATCAGAAGCCAAGGTTCGGGGACCCATGGTCTGTAATGTAATGGGTTTCGGGTTCAGGTTTTCGGGTTTAGGGTCGAACATGTTAGTAGTAATAGTAATAGCAATACGCCAGCAAAGATAGCACTATTTGCAACGACAGAAACAATAGCAAAAATCGTAATTAGTCAGACATAGTAGCAATAGTATGTTATAGGAATAATTGTATAACTAAAAGGTAGGCTGAGCATTTAGTGTCTTGGGGGTGTGTGGGCTCCCTAGACCTTCTGATGCAACTTCATTGGTGGCAGACCTGGTTTCTTGTTGATTGTACCATGCGCGAATTAGGTACAGAAAGCGGTAATTCCAACAGCAAGCACAGGAGGTGCAGGCATATGGTTATTTCTGGTTGGGGTCAGCAATTAATGCATATTAATTTCAGAAGTCTTGAATAGTTACTAGAAGCATTCCCGCAGAGTCCTCACGTAGCTAAGGTACAGTATGCCCCCCAAAAATGGATTCTAGTTATTGAGGCTCCTGCATTCTGCAAGTTTTACAGGGACCAGCATAGAGCCCAGGAGTCTTCACAAGATCTGACGTCAGGCATTGTGGAAAGGAGTCCGTGTTTAGTATATGAGCTATAGTCTAAACTCCGTATTGAGGGTTATACAGGGGATCAGGAGTTTAGACTATCGCTCATATACTAAGGAGTCATGATGACCCTAGAACTTTCAAGTCCCTTGCATCCTGACTTCCACTTCCTGCTGTCTCTCCGGATCAGAACGGAACCCGTGAGTTCGCACTTAACTTTTGCCAAGTGCAACACTGGAAACTTCAGCATGGCAGAAACGAATTACACTCTGATGGAGGCAGTTTCTTCTTTAGATGGGAGAAGCACAAAGTCAAGTCTTCATCCATGCCAGGCCATTGTCTTGCAAGGGCTTTCCGTTCTTCGCCCGGCAATGAGCACCTAAACCCCAAACCCTAATAAACCCTCTACTACAACCCTTGCTAAAATGCATAACATACCATAGGAGCCTTTGGGTACGTCTAATTGCTGCGGGCTTCAGATCAGCGTGTTTAGGGTTTAGGGTGTGCGTCCGGAAGGAAGCTGACGATGATGGGCCAGAAGGTACCCGGCTGGGAGCCCAGCCCGCTAGCAGTATGCAGGTTTAGGGTTTTTGGTTCAAGGTTTAGGGTTTAGGGTTTAGGATGTAAGGTTTAGGCTGTAGGGTTTAGGGTTTATGTGGGGCAGGGGTGTTGCCAAAAGTGTGGTGCTGTCGTGGGTACCTTAGATATTGGGGGGCCGTTTTATATGCAGGACTCGAAAAGGGTACTTAATTCTGACCACCTTAAATGATTAGTAGCATTCTTCGCATGAATTTGCGTCTTCGACTTCTTGAAACTATAAGGTGCAAACCAGAACAGCTAGCTTGAGCGAAGTAAGGACCAGCTGTTTTGTAGAGTTTACAGGCAAAGTGGCTAGCACTCAAAGCAGGGATTCCGGTCGTGGCCCCTGAGAACGCAAAGAAATTGGATCCCGACCCGACTGACTATGACTTACCGTCAGCGCTCTTCGTGGATATGCATACACCCTAAACCCTAAACCCTAAACATACATGCGTTATTTGGGGTAAAGTTGGGGGTTGCCAACAACTGGTTCCGTGGTGGAGGTCCCTGTAACCTTGGGCTAGAGCATTTTGACGGCTACAAGAGGTACTATCAGCCTAAACACTAAAGCATACAAGCTTGAAACCCTACACCCTAAACATTAAATCTATGTTAAACTTCTGCATGCTGACAACACCCTGGTTTGGATGACTGTTGAGGAGCTTTCGTTAAGTTCCCCTTAGCAGACCACTATGTTGCCCGTATTGTGCTACCGTAACCCTGAACCAAAGCACACCTAAGTAATCCCTGTATAATCCCGTCAGCCCCGCTAAGGGGAGCCCAATATGGTAACTTAATGAAAGCCATAAACCCTAAACCCTAAACCCTCAACCCCTAAACCCTCAACCCCTAAACCCTAAACCCTCAACCCCTAAATCCTAAACCCTAAACCCTAAAAGCTTCCTAACGACAACCCAGACATTGCGCGGCATTGTCAAGGTTGTGGGGCTGGGCCATGCAGCCAGTGAAGGAGCAGGACTAGCCCAGCAGGTTTCTCAAAACTACCCGCATACAGCCCTTGAGAGCGCTCCACCCCAAATCCCCTTGCAATCCTAAACTCTGTAGGCTTGAGGGTTTAAGGCAAAGGGAACCCTAAACCCTGAGCCCGCCCGCAACTCTGAGTCCTAAGCCCTAGACCCCAATCCCACAATCTCAACCCTAAGCCCTCCATTCTCAGCCCTCCCCCCTACCAGGAATCCGTAAGGACCCTCTGGAGCCCAAGTACCCATAAAAAACCCTTGACCACCCATACAAGGCCCAGCTTCCATGTCATTTTTCAGCTTCTGTCCCATTTGATACCCATTTGATAATCCAGTACTGGGGGATTGTATCCTGAAACCCTAAACCCTGGACCTGCTGGACTTTGGAGAAAAGGTCCCATAAACAACAAAGGCCAAAACCCTACTCCCTAAGTGGGAAGGAGCCGGAGTTCCCTCAGCTGGGCCCGCAAAAAGCTGCCGGGGCCTTGTGGTTTATGGAGTTGTGGAGCGTTATGATAGGGTGTAAGTTAGCTAGGGCAGTTTAGGATCTTAGGTACTCTAAACTAGCATTGAGGGGTACTTCGTTCAATGTTTGGGGCTTTGGCCTTTAAGGTTCTGTGGGGAAGGGTTGAGGCGCATTGGATTCAAAATTGGGGGTTGTGGGTCTGAAGACCGGGGCGAGCAGAGAGAGATGCCTGCGTGGGACCCTAAACCCTAAACTCCCTAAACACTAGCCGGACCCTGAACGTCCTATCATTTTGGGTGCAGAGTTTAGGGTTTACTGGGATCAGAAGCCCTAAACCCTGCGCATGTCCCGCTACACCCCTAATGAGCTGTAGTCTAAACTCCTTGCAGGGGGTTTTACAGGGGATTATTTAGGGGACTACAATAGGGATGATTAATGGGGAAACTTAGTTAAGACCATGGCTCGTATCCCTTGAAGGCCACCTAATTATGAAGTACTCGGACAATCTGGCAATTCGAAGAATTTGACTCAGGAGGCCCAGCCAGCAGTGCCTGAGACTCGTCCCGTCCAGCAGGCGAAGTATAGGGAGGTTTTGGGGTGCTGGGTTCAGTGGTTTAGGAGTAGAAGGGTTTAGGATTTGGGGGTGGAGGGTTTCAGAGTTTAGGAATTGGGGTTTAGGGATTCCAGGGTTTAGGCTTAGGTCTGAGTAAGGGGTATTTTGACAACCTTGGAAGCAACTGCTGGGACAAAGGTATAAGTTGGGTACTGCCCCCCCCCAGTAACAGCTGGATAATAACTATAATATGGTTATATATAGCCCTTAGTAGCACCCCTAATATAGACTGTTTCTAGGTGGGGGCAGCGGGGTTCAGCTCAGCCTAGCTTCAGGTCCAAATACCTAATGAGCAGGTACTTGGGATTTGGGCAATAGTAACTAGCGGCTACAGGACAGGGGAAACTACATGACTGTCAGGTACTTGGACCCGTAGCGCTTGCGCTTATTCTTTCTGGGTTGCACAAAGCTCTGCATGATGCAAATCAAGTGGTTTTGGTGAAGACACCACACTCATGCCTGGATCTGTCGTGCCAGGGCCTGGCGCGAATAATGCCGTACACGTGCTCTAAGTAAGGTGTATGAATAGTACCGACATTGAATCCTGCAGCCTATACATAGTATCTACGCTGGGTCCAAGAGTTGATGAAGTAGACTTACACTGGACCCTGAAGTCCTTAAATCGTTATATTTAGATAGCAAATAAATCGTACCTGCATTGGGCTATTTGGAGCCGTGGGGCATCAGACTCCAGATTGAAATAAAAGGGTTGGATGCCTCTCGGCAGACTGCTTGGTTCAAGGAGGCGGGGGGGGGGACCCTACACCCTAAACTTAAATCCTCCGAAGAATCCAAGGACCCAAACAATAAGGTTTTAGGTCCAAATACTAACGATATCATAGTATTTGGGCCCTGAAACCCTATTATTTGGGTCCTTGGACTCATTGGGTCCTGTAAACCGTGATTCCTGAACTGAGCAATGGGTTTTGGCAAGGCTGCTGGGTGAGTTGAGCCTTGCGTCTTCATAATATCAAGCCCTAAGTCCATAGGCTCCCCCCCCTTAAGTAGATGGAATATGGCATTCGGTATATTATGATAAGATCCCCATATACCCCATATTCGATCTACTTCAGGGGGACTATATACATGATACTACCAAAAGCTCCAGAGTCTATAAATGTTACCTGTATTGGGCTATTTGAACCCTTATAACAAGCTGCAATGCTGGCTCGAAGCCATAGAATGCTTCGGCCTTGACCGTCAAAGCAGGGGTGGAAACAACTGACCGCAATGTTCACTGGCTTTCAAGAATGTCTGGACACTTGATCTCATGAACAAGCTGCAGCTTTCGATGCTATAGTAAGCCTCAAGTTCTTTGAGCTCTTGGGGCAGGTTTTAAGGCCAAGCCCTACGCACGCCACACCTCATCCCCCCGGCCCAATAACCCCAATCACAACCAATTGGTAAGAGCCAGGTGTGGGTCAGAGACTTGCCAGCAGAGTAACAAACCCTGCGTTGGCTTGCTTAAAGTAGCCCTAATTGGCTCCCTACTTTGACCCTTATGACCTTGGCCATCTTGGGTAGCACAGGTACATCATCAGGAGTCATTAGCAATAGTGAATAGTAAGAATAGCAGTAATACAAAAGATGATAGTAACAGCCACGCCAGCTGTGCCCTGATCCGCGTGACCTATAGGCTAAACTCCTTAAAGAGGGTTTTATAAGGGATTACTATAGGAGTTATTAGCGGGGATTTTAGGAGTCTAGATAGACTATGGATCACATGGCCGGCCGTTTAAGCGCTCTATTCCCAATGCGGAACAACGCTGCCGGACGCAACTGGATCTGAAAGTCTGGACCCACAAGTCGCCGAAAATATCCCCAACTAGTGATCTACAGAATCCCATTGTATTAGGATTCATGTAGAATCCTTAGGTTGAGGTGCCTGTGGGCGTTCCCACCCGTTTTAATTACAAGGTTTGGCTGGCCCTATAGCTATCACATGACCATACTAGGGTCGTATTTGTGCGGGTTGTTACCAAAGACCTCTCCCCACACCCTTAAACCGTAAACCCTAATCTCCTACTTACTACAGCTGATCAGGTTCAAGATGGACTTGCTGGTCAAGTCGAGTCTTGGGAGGTCGGCCACCAAGTTTCAGGCTTTAGTGTTTGGGGTTTGAGGGTGCAGGATTTGAGGATTTACGGTTCAGGGTTTAGGGTTCAGGGTTGGGGTTTAGGGTTTAAGGGTTAGAGTTCAGGATTTGAGGGTTTAGGACTTGAGGGTTTTTTAGGATTCAGGGTTTTAGGGCTTAACTTGCTGGAGTATTGGAAAAGAATACAGGTACTAGGTTGGGGTTAATACCTGGCTGATTATAGTGGTCCATTCGACACTTCCCCATAACTTACCTTTGGTGAGCTAGGAATGAAGGAAAAAACAGAATGAAAACTATTATGATGTGTTGTATAGGGAGTACTATCAGGATCCACTCCTTAATTCCTAGCTAACCAAAGGTAACATAAGCAGCAGTGAGACAGGGGGAACAGCTTGAAATGATGCGGCGTGCTGTTTAATTATATTCTGAAGAGAGCTATTAATAAAGGGCTGCCATGTGCTTCTTTCAAAAAGCTTAAAGACAAGTTGCCTAGATTTGGCAGGTTGAGATGCGACGTTTTGAAGTGAAAGCTTTTTGTTGAGGTGTTTTGCTTTGGTTTTGGCTTAGGTCAAGGGTCGCACGGCCTGCAGCAAACAGCCTTTCGTTTACAAGTTGATGTTTTCCTTGTGAACTCCTCATTGTTTTAAGGATGCGTGCGCACTTGATGCTTGTTCAAGGGCACTGCCTTCAACACGCATGAACCCCAATCCCTGAACCCTGTGAAGTCGGGGATGCTTCTAGGCAAGCTATCTGAGCTATAGTCTAAACTGCTTAAAGGGGGATGTTTTTTTATAGGGGATTATATAGGGTTATTAAGGGGGATACGAGTAGTTTAGACCCTAAACCCTAAACCTCTAGGGGGCATACTAGGACTTTAGACTATAGCTCATCTGACTTGCGAGGTTCTTCTGTTCTGCTGCTTGTTGGCCTTGAACGAATGACTTTCACACACAGACTCTAATTTCCTTTCCTCTTGGGAACTATTTTCACGCCATTTCTATGCTTTCATACTAATTTTCTTTGTCTACTCTAGTATAACCCTCAGGAATTATTGAAGAGCAGTATTTTGATGATAGTGTGGGGGAATACCGTAATGGGGGCCCCCCT
This sequence comes from Symbiodinium pilosum, assembly GCA_905231905.1. Classification (NCBI taxonomy): domain Eukaryota; class Dinophyceae; order Suessiales; family Symbiodiniaceae; genus Symbiodinium; species Symbiodinium pilosum. The sequence continues at coordinate 74,255 of CAJNIZ010016280.1, forward strand.
AAACACGGAACCCCAAGAATCTAGTAGGAATTGCATAGGAGTATACCTACCAGGATCCTTATTTTCCAGTTCTATTCCTACTATTGTCTAGGACCTCCAAACTCTAAAGCTGCATATTCTTGGGGTTCCCTGCTTGGGGGTCCCAATCAAAGCCTTTCCATTTTTATGTATAACTTAGGTGGACCCCCCACCCAGTAATAGTGACTATAAGGGATAATAGGGGATATATTAGGGTTCTCTTATATTCTTATTATACCACTATTACAGGGTGGGGGTCCTCCTAATGTATAACCTTTGACTCCTGGATCGTCAGCTGTCATGTGAGCTTCAATACTGCCAATGGAGTAAAATGGAAATTCATTGGTTTAGGGTTTAAGGGTTTAGGGGTTTAGGGTTTAGGGTTATAGTAAACTGGGATGATTCAGACGTGTATAGGGATGATATGAGCTAGTGTCAACATTAGGGTTACCAAGGGACCATGGGGAGTTAGATAGAGTTAGTCGCTACTATAGAAACTCATGGGATCCCATGTCCTCTAATCTTGGGAAATGTTCACTGTAGCTCATGTGTAGTCTGATTTTTTGGTTTGGCTTTAGGGTTCAGAAAGTGTGGTTCCATGTCTGCGTCACATTGTGGACCGTTGTCAGGCGAAACTGATGTGTCTCTATAAACAAGTACCTAGTTTACAAACAAACCCTAAACCCTAAACCCCCAAACCCCTAACCCTTCCCTATAAGGGAACCCACACTTCAGGCCCTCTGAAATATTACACCCTAGCCGCAACTCTAAGGCTGCAACCCAGTCTTCATCCCTCAACCCTTTGAACCAGCGCGCCGCAGGAGCTAGAGGTCGAGCACGGGCCCAGGGAGTTCCTGTGCATGAAGGCAGGGTAGTTCTGTCATTATTCGAATTGATTCTGGTTTCGAGTGTTACTATATGGTAGTTTCCCAAAATAAGGGGACCCCGAAATAGACCCCAATATACTCTACTCCTTCTTATTGGGACCCCCATAAAGGTACCACCCTAAACCCTAAACCTCCATCATTAAAACCCCCATAAAAGTCACCCTAATTTTGGGAAATCCCCATATCCTGACGAGCTCAGAGGCTAAGATGCTCCAATCAGGTTTAGGGTTTAGGGCTTTGGGTTTTCCATTCGCCCAGGACACGGATTGGTGTTCAAGGGGTCCCAGATTTCAGACTTGGCACAGTCCAGGGCTGCAAGGTAGACTTGTTGCACAAGGACAGACAGGTCTTTTGTTGAGGTCGTGGTGCTGCAAATTTACAGCTCTGTAGAAAGAACAGCTTACATGATCTGCACGCTGGTTTCATACATGCGTGTACAGACCGCACACATCACTCTAAGCAAGGTCTGAGCAGAACAGCGCTGTAAAAAACATCTATGTGCAGAACAAACTACATGAACGTCTGGCCACTTACTTAGACGCAGCTGGTGGGATTTGGTTACGGGGTATAAGTCTAAGTACAACTTGGAAGTCTAAAATTTCAAGCGCGCTGCTCAACATCCTGCCAGGTGTCAAAATGATGGGAAGTAGCCTCCCCCAGAAGGCCCATACAAAGTTTCAGGATTTGTTGGTTTCAGGGTTTGGCCCGAAACCCTCTCGAAACCCTTAACCCTAAAACAAGTGTAAGTAAGTTCTGACTCCAGATGCTTCGCACCTAAAAAAAACACTACCCTGAGGGTCCAAGGACCCAAATATTCGGGCTTTAGGTCCCAAATACCATTCAGATTATAGTATGTGGGCTCTAAATCCCCATTATTTGAGTCCTTGGACCCTTAGGGCTAGTTAGTGCTCAGTCTCGGACTCCTGGCTCCCTAAACCCTAAACCCTAAACCCTGTATCATACCTACCCGGCGGCACTACCCACTACGTCTGCCTGATGCCCGCACAAAAGACCCTAAGCTGAACTATAGTATAAACTCCTAAAAGGGGTTTTTTAGGGTTTAGGGTTTAGGGGGAATGTATAGGGGATTACTAAAGGGTTTATTAAGGGGGATATTATTATAGGAGTTTGGACTATGGCTCAGCTCTCACTAGCCCGTTTCCCGCAACCTAGAACTTTCCCGCTTCCCCGGAATGCATATTCTGGCTGCGCGTATTTAATGATAGACGTTGTATTTCATGCGGACAGAAGACTTTCTTAATTGATAGAAGTGCTCCCTAATGGCCAGATGCAAAACTCCAGAGCAATGTTCCTTGTCTTGTTGTCTAATGAAAGCCGGTGGTCGCGCGATATTTCCAAACTTGGGATTCCGGCCAAACCGTATGTTGGATTTGGGAAGCCTAAACCCTCAACCCTTCAACACTAGAAAGCTTGAAAGATGACAAGGATGCTCCATCGGGCCTGCCGGAGTCCGTTATGCGGTGAGCCTAGTTTCATGTGCAAATGTCTCAAACTGAATGTCTCGAGGTACTGCCAAATGGCACAATCCTTGGATGCTACCTGTTGAACCTGTCAGGAGCAGGCATTCTCCCCTCTACCCCCAAAGAAGCTTATTTTGAGTGGGTCCACGCGCAAGCTTTTTTTTTTGACGGCATTTTAGGCTGAGTGTTTCTGATGTGGTGTTTTATGTCAAATTTCTAAGCCCCAAACCCAAAAGCCTTAAACTCCAGGAAAACACCATTCTTGTATATGGGGCATCCGCAAAAGGGAGGTTCGGGGATGGAGGCCAACAGGTTTAGGGTTCAGGTCTGAGGCCCCATAAGCCCTAGACCAGAATCCCTAAATCCATTGCTGAACCCCCTAATCCCCCCTAGTAGCCTTTAGCACTACAGACCCTCATCCCTTAACCCCTAGGACCCCTCGGAGAGTCTAAAGGCAGATGTTCAAAATGATAGATCCTGAACCTATACACCCATACTCCCAACCCATAAACCCTACATCCTAAACGCTGAAAAAGGTAGTTTAGACTTTCTTTTCCATGATACATACGGCAGGTGAGCCCCTAAAACCCAAACCCTAAATAGTAGTTTCCATTATTTTGTCAACTATACCTAAGGCAGATGTGGTTCAAACCCTACGGCCACGTCGTGGAGATGCGGCCGCTTCTGCGCGCCTCGACTCCGGGTCGGCAGGCGCAGGGTTTTGGGGTTTGGGTCTTAGGATTTAGGGCTTAGGGTTTAGGGCCCGGTTTAGCGTTTAGGGTTCAGGGTTTAGTGAGTTTTCTGGGATGGGTTTTAGGTTTTGGGGGGCTGCTTCGAAAGGCGATGAAGGGCGCTCAAACCCTAAACCCTAAAAACCTATGCCCTGTCTGTTAGGTTTATAATGTAGACCCCTTACTAAGAAACCCCTCCCCTTAACAGGGATGATAGTAGGGATCCTAATATTAAGGCCCTCAAAAGCAGGGGGGTTATTTATCATGGGTCCCTAAACCCTAGTTAGTAGTTTCCATGTTCTTTTCCATTATCCCTATATAATCCCTATCTTCCCTCTACATTACTACATTACCCCTACATGTCATGGGTCTACATCAGCAAGCCTTGGGCCTTGAAACCTGCAAAGCTTCTACTCAAAAAGGAGAATTTCCCTGTAGAAGCCTGCAGATAGCCACGATCATGTGGGTCAATCCCCCACCAAGTAACGGGTACTGCAAGGGACTATTGTAGGTGTATGAAGGCCTTATTACAGTAATTCCATATTAAGGAGCTATTACGAATTACTATAGGGGGATTGACCTAAACGATCATTGCCTTGTAACCCTACTTAACTGTAGTAGCATATAACCCGAAGCCCCTACCTATTCCACTTATTCTTAGCCCCCCCCCCCTTTGCATTAGACTCCAAGTGCTGCGTCGAGGCCTTCCTTGTACAAATGTCTTGCTTGGAGGAGGCTGGATGCTGGAATCTGCTGCAGCAGGTGTTTCTTCCTGGGGAGGGAAAGGCCCAAGTTACTGGACCTCCATATCCTAGCGCTTTTTTGGGAGGGTATGTAATCATGTAGAAAGAAGACATTATACACGAAGGTAGCTATCCTGAAACGGGGTCGGGTATATGGTGTAGGTAAAATCCTATAGCCTCTCATAATCATTACTATAGGCAACACTCCTGTTCCGTAGTATGCCTTCCCGGGTTTCTACACTTCTGGCTTCAAATTGGTAGGATTGCGTGCAAAGTGCATCAGGTAACAGAGCAGAGGAGCTGTTTTTGTTCTGCGTTGCAACTTTATTGGCTTGGCTAGAAGTTTTTCCTGAATGTGCATGTGACTTAGGCCGGAAATGCGTCACAAAAACTAGGCCCTCTGCTAGGAGGCACTCATTGAACTTCATGGCATTTAACAAAGACAAGGCAGGGCTCCCCAAAGCATCCACGGGCCCTGGACAAGCATCCTCCAGAACATGAGACGAGTAGTATTTTATTTGGGAATACTATGGCACCCATTATAAAGTAAGATTATATCCTCCTTTTGGGGCATAGTATTTTATAGAAGGAATATAAACAAACAAAGGTTCAACCACCAAAAAAAGCACTATTCGAATGGAGTCGTGTATTGCCCCACCGGTCCAAGTGCTCAAAAATGAGGTACTTGGGGTAATAGTCATAGTTCTTGCCGTCGGTACTTGGACTCGTAGTGTTACACCCTGGAGCAGGCAATCAACGCCGTCAAAGCGCTGAATGGCAAGTCCATCATGAAGGCAGCGCTCAGCTCAAAACCCTGAAGTATTGATGAAGTCTGGACCCTACACCCGAATCCAAGATTCTAGGCTCCCTGTTTAGGCCGCAAAGTGTGAAGCCCTAAACTGGCTTCCATACCGCCAGATCCTAAAGTCCTTGCATTCGAGCTTCCTTACTCCACGGGTGCGTTACTCTGCCATCCCCCCCCTGGGTTGCGGGTACTGCCGGCTCATTTAGGCTATGTGGGGAGAAACTTCAGGGGGAGTAGTGTGCGGGGGTGGTAGGGGAACCCAGGATTATCGTGATGTTTGTCAGGGCAAGCCGCTGCTGTTGCAGTATTGGCACGGCCCTTTGGACGACGAGGACTGTCGCGCTGAGGCTTGAATTTGCGGTGGCACTTCTAAGGTTCGTGTAGACGAACGCAATGTACCTGGCAAAAGGGCTTTGTTTCTAAGATGTTGGTATCTTTGCATTGTTTCAGGGTCCAGACTACTCTAGGTGGGGTTCACAGGGCTTTATATTCAGGGTTCAGGGAAAATCCCGGGTAGTTCTTTTCAATGGTGATACTTTAGGTCTTGTAGTGGTTTAGCACTTGGGGCATAATGGAGAATCCCATTGACACAAAAAATAAATGCAATCTTTTATGCTCCAGGGGCTAGTATTCCTAGTGGTATATACAGAATATAATGTCACTGGGTTCTAACACGAATTAACAAACCTGAAGTACTATAATCTGTACTTTAGGGACTCCGCAAAAAGCTGTCGGAAATCTCTGACTTCATTCTGATGCAAAGCTGCGCGAAATTATTTTCGGTAACTTAGCCTTCATTGGCTTTTGCTTGGTGCTTGAAGGATGCAACGTGTAGGATGTAGAGCTGATGCTGCAGGCTTTGGGGTCCAGGGCGTTGGTGCCAACAATTTGGGACAACCAAACAAGTCTGCTTAGGGCCAAACCTGTGCCTGTCTAGCACGTAGAACGTAACTTGGATCTTTATCTTTCGTTGCGTCAAAGCCGAAGCGATCAATTTCATTTTGTTCTTTAAAAGGGTCCCAGTACCGAAAAACCACATACTTTCCCAAAACCAATACTACACTGATTTTTCCCTCCCCAACTACCCAATCAATGACTACCTGAACCCTCTGGGACTTCACGGGGAAAACTAGTTTCTTAGTTGTTTACTTGGACTCTTCCTAGTATTTGACACCATTCCATGATAGTCCTCATTATTGACACGCGGCAGACGCGTGTCAAAACCGTCTTTAACCATTTTTGGGGTTTAGGGTTTAGGGATTGTTGGCTTGCATGTCTGCGCCTTGAGGAGGAAGAGGAAGAAGCCCCAGAAGAGCCGCAACGTGCAACAGGTGCTTCTCATGATCCTTGTTCAGGATCAGGTTCTGGGGTTTAGGGTTTAGGGCGTTCCTCAAAAAATAGAGAGCATGGGGGAACCGGCCACCCTTGTCTGCTGATAACACCTATTCTACATTTCTATTTATATATTTATATATGTATATACATACATATATATATATGCGTACACGCAGACCCCTGGGAGGATCTAAAAATTAGATCCCCTATATAGACCCATCATAACCCCTATACAATCCTTATATAATTTCCCATATGGTTCTAGGGGATCCAATTGTTAGATCCCTTCGGGGGTCTGGGCCCCTAAACTCTGAATTGGGTACTGCCACCCCCCAGTAACAGTCTATATTAGGGCTCCTATTAAGGGCTATGTATAACCATATTATAAGTATTGTTATCCAACTGTTACTGAGGGGGGGCAGTACCCAAACTCTAAACGATGCGCCAGGCATCGACAAATCTGGGCTGCTCTTGGCATGTCGAGCTGCCATGGCGAAGAAGAAGCCCAGTTCTGAGGCGATGGGGCCCTGGGGTCCCTTTCAAGGGGGTCATGGGGATGTATATAGGGTTTTGAGCAGGGTTTAAGGTCCAGGGTTTAGGGTTTAGGGAAGGCATAAGGGGATACATTGACATTTTGAAAGTTCGGGACAGGCAACGCTTGTTTCCTTCTCCGCATTTTGAGGATCTGATCCAAAGGGTCCAAGGACCCAAATAATAGGGTTTGGGGGCGCACATACTATAACATTCATGGTCTTTGAGCCCTAAAGCCCTACTCTTTGGATTTTTGCGCTTAAAGCGATCTAGAGGCCCGTGATTGATGCATAATCCCATCCTGCAGGCTGGTGATTTGTGAGCAATACAAACGTTTCCCTAGGGGTCCAAGTACCTAATACTCATATACTTGCCCCCAAACCAGTACTTAAATCACTAGTACCGAAAACCCAAGTACCTAATTATTGGGTACACGGACCCTTAGGGTTTGTCATGAAAAGCCTAAATCTCATACCGGTACTCCATAAAGCTATGAAGCCTAATTCCCAATCCAGAAACACGAGAGAGAAACCCTATATACACGAAAACACCCCAAACCCTAAGCCCTTACATCCTGAAACCCTAAATCCTAATCCGTCCTCCACAGGCTGCGAAAGGCGCCCTGAACGGCACTGAAACTTCTCGACCAGGTCCCGGCACAGGCACCGGATTTGGGGGTTTCCGACAGATTAAAAGCCTGGGGCGCAGGCTTTGCATGTAAGGAACTCTCAAGATCAGGTTCTCGTACTCACAGTCGTTCATACAAGGCCCATCCCCGAGGTTCCCACAGGGACCGCTTTCCATGTGTGTATATATATATATACATATATTGCATGCATGTAGGTAGGCATGTAGGTATGTATGTATGTAGGTATGTATGCATGCATATATGTATATGCATATTCGTATCCGTTGGATTCTGAAGGGCCTTTGTGCCCACATCTTGGGGAATCCACACATGGGTCATGGTCCTTGAAGTGGTCTCTTTGGTCTGTCAAAGTTCTCTAAGTTTTTTAACCGGCAATGTTGGGCTTGAAGTTATCATGCATGTGTGCCAGTGAATGCAGGCGTGCTTCTTTGCAAAGCTTTGACTTTTACACTTGAGGCTTACGCGGCGCAACAAGATAAATTCACTGCCGAACCCCTTAACTTCGCAACCTTGAGCCCCAACACGTGTCTGAACATATCACAGGCCTTCACATGAAGCAATTTCCGCGCAGGCTCATTGCATGGACACTTGCATCCTTACGCTCCCACCATATACTTTGCACATTCCTGATGTTCTGTATGCGGGTAGCTTGGAACTGCAGGCATCAGTGACGAGCAGCTCCTTCAAGCGTGCCGTGTCGCCCTTGCAAAGCGGAAGCCCCGAGTAGATGGCGAAAAAGTCGCACCACAGCAGCATTCAATCAGGCAGTTCCCCAGGGGTCCAAAGGCCACTTCTGGGAACAGTTACTTCAGCTTTTGCTGGACATTACTTGCGTTACCTCACCCTTATTTCAGAACAGGGTCCTCGTTGTAGCCACCTGGAGTCTAGGGAAGGTCCTGGTGGGTCCTATTGGCGCTTCCCAAGCAGCTGTATCAGACAGAAGCTGCAGCAATTTTTCTGGCTTGCTGTTAAGGATTTTACTATTTACTATACATATATATATATACACCCATTATGGTAACTTAATTCAGGCTCCTTAACAGCAACCCCGTAGGTCTGGAGTTTTGAAGCTCCAACAGTTTCAAATCTGCTTACATATGTGCTTCAGGGGTTAAAATACTATCGCCCACAGAATTTCCTCAAGATTTAGAACGCAACTATAGGCCCTATTAAGCCCATTCTGGTGCTTATTAGCTCTTTAAATCCTCGGGGCTCCGGGGGGTACGTTTTGGGGGTATGGAATTATCATCTCTTACCCATTTGAACCCCACATGTTCTAAAGTCGTTTGACTTGTCCAGTAGCTTTTCCATTTGATGCTTCATGATTGAAGTTATTTTGGCCGAGATGATATAACCCTTACATGAGCTACTATCAGCATGAGCCTTATTAAAGGACTCTTAACAGTGAACCTAGGGGTCCCCTTTGTAGTTTAGTACAGCCCCGAATTCAGACCCTAATGAGGAACTCCTATGTCCATTATTTTTTGGCGGAAATATTGACTGTAACTCATATAACCCTTATGTGATCTCTGTTGAAGGACAGCTTAGGGTTTCGAGCCTAGAGTGTCAGAGCTGACCTTGAGCGTATTGAAGCCACAATTTGGGAACCATCTTACGCAGAGGGGCCGGGTATCCGATAATTTGGTTTGTTCGAAAGATTTATAGGTATGTATGTGTAGATATATATACATGGATTTAGGGTACTCCAAGGATTAGGTACCTGGGATTTGTGCACCAGTACTTGCAGTACAGTCTTTGGGGCAAGTATATGACTATTTGGTACATGGATTTTTAGGGTTACATTCCCAACGACCTTCCAGAAGGGGTCCTACGGATAGAGCAGGTGTCACTGGTTTTAGGGTTTAGGGCTTAGGGTTTTGTTGCATGGCACGTGCTTCTTGCTGTGGACGTACGGTAAAACTCCGACTTGTTTCATCCCTTAGGGTAGTAGCTTTCAAGAAGGGAGTGGGAATGGACACATTAGGATTTGACCGGTGCTTCTCATAGGTACGCAATATATACGATACACATAGGTGTATGTCTATACGTATATGTGTGTATTGGATACGCGAAGTACACGAACATGTATACACGGACATTTGAAAGAGAAATAGCATTGGCATTTTTTTCCATTCCTTCATTCCGTGCCAACAGCCCTAAAGCCTAAACGCTAATGACCCGATAAACCCCAGGTTCACATCCATTTTCCATTGGCATTGCCACTAAATTCTCACTAGATGTGATGCTAGATTCTGATGCGCAGCTGTGCTTGGTCTCATGGCGCTGTCCCCGTTTCGAGATCTGTTCCAATAATGGACAAGCAAATGAATCAAAACGCAAAATCAAATGGAAAGGCTGGGTCCCAGGAAAATATATAGTCGAGGGGTTAATTAGGGTAGTAATCGAAAATCAAATGGAAAAGAACATGGAAAACCAGATGGAAACTGTGTGTACATTAGGGTTTATAGGAAGCAAGGGTTTGGGAGCCTAAATGGTTACCGAGGTTACTCTGGTCCTTTTTGTATGGCTTTAGACTGATTCAAAACCAGGGGGCACCGGTCGTACTGGGGACCTTGCTGACATGAAATGTCCCGAGCTAGTGGCCTTAAACCCTAAACCCTGAACCCCAGCAGTAAGATCTTCCTTCCTTGTCCAACTTGCAAAGCTTAGCTCCACTTCAAACTTGTGTGTGGGCAGCCAATCTGGACAAGGCGCCAGACCCTAAACCCTAAATAGTAACTTCCATTCTATTTTCCATTATTCCAATATAACCCTAAACCCTAAACCCTATGTAACCCCATGCTTTTCCAAGGCCACTGCGGTCGAGGAAACTCCTGTCGCAGAAGACCTTCCTGCGCCGGAGCAAGCAGAAGAGGAAGCGCCGGAAGAGGCGCAGGAAGACGAGAGGGCTGTGGAAGAGGAGATGGAGAGGGCTGCATGGCTCGAATGGCACGAGCATGATTTTTACAGCGTTTGTTAAGATAGACGAAAGGACAGCCAACACTTAGAGGCCACGGAGGCAGAACGAAACACATTAGCGAGTCCGCCCGTTAAGGTAGTAGTGCAGATCTGCCTTAGCTTCTCAAAGATCGGATGTTGAAAGCGTCGCGGGCGATTGTTGTGTAGCACATGCCTTATTTGGCTTCCAAGAGCTCATGCGCCTCATATGTTTCGAGAATTGGGCCTTCCTGGTCGGGAAGCCTTCAATTATTGTCAGCAGGGTTTTAGGGCATGGTTTTTAGGGTTTTAGGGTTTAGGGTTCAGGGCTTAGGGTTTAGGGTTAAGTATCTATTCATGTTCACACGGTTGTGTTTGCACCTACACCAGAGTTCTCAAGTAGCTATACATAGAATCGGCATCTATCAATATGCCATACACTGCGTAGTCCTGGCATTTCAACTCTGCAACCATAGCCCTCAGCAGGAGTAATGAAAATGTGCCAGAAAAATGCTTGGAATCTGGCCAGCTGTTTAGTACCTCTACCTGCTAGTTAGGCCAAAAATCACATACCCTAACCCCTAACCCTCAACCCTAATCCTCACCCTTCACCATGGGGTGCCCTTGGCAGGACAAAGAAGATGTAGAGTCGTGGGAAGCCTGGGCCAGTGATGATGACAAAGGTGCTGCTCCTCACAATTTGCATGCATAGAGGGTTTAGTGTCTAGGTTTTGGGAGGGGTCCCCATTGTAGACCCCAAATGCTAGAACCTGCACTGTAAGGAAGAGTCAGTCAGTGCTTCATATAATCTGTGTTTCTCATACTACCAACTGCATGGCCTCTATGTAAGGATTGTCACCGCCTCCATCCAAATCGTTTGCACAACCAGAGTCTACCCAGATCATCCCTACACGATACTTAGGGGGGGACCCTTATGATACTATAACCCATGTATATCCCTAATGCCCCCTTCAGGGTACCACCCCC